>NDGN011326119.1:0-11205 GCA_002564285.1 Tympanoctomys barrerae
AAAAAAAAAAAAAAAAAAAAAAAAACCTTGGCATCAGGGCTAGTGAGATAGGTCAGCAGACTAAGCGCCTGCTTAGGCAAGCTCAGGCACCAGGTTCAATCCCTGGTCCAGCAAGCCACGCCGGCCCCGTGCCCTGGGGGCCAAAAACAGGAGGATCACTACGAGTTCAAGCTACATAGTGAGACCCTGTACCAAACACACAAATTTTTTTTAAAAAGGAAAAGAAAAAACAAAAGAAAGCCCTGTATTAAATAATAAATACTTTCAAAACTTCCCAGAAACACAAACAAGCTGTTATTATTCTGCTGGCTATTTCCTATGCACAGATGGGCATGTAAATGAAACAATTATGTTATTTGGTAAAGCCTGTGTTCTTTTAAATAATATGACCCAAACACTTCCCATTTAATCACTCTGCAAATATAATATGCATCATCATTCTAATAGTAATCATAAACACTTATATAGAATAGACTATACATTGTTTACTCAATCCTTTCTCGCCTTGCACTTGGATACTCCCTCTCTATCTCTGTGATCTACTACACTATGGGAAACATCCTTGTACACTGATTTTTTTAACACTCTTTTTTTTCTTTCTGGTACTGGGACTTGAAGTCAGGACTTGGTGCTTGCCAGGCAGATATTGTGCAACTGAGCTCCATCCTCAGTGCTGGTTTGTTCTTTTGTTTTTGTTTTTGTTTTTGTTTTTTCATTTTCCAGGCAGTTTTTCCTAGCCATGGCTGCAGAATGATTGCAAGATACGTACTGGACTGCCCATCAGGAAAAGCATCCGTGTTCCTTCTTTGGCCGGCTTATCTGCTTCTGTCCATGCAGCAGCTCCAGCCTGTGACTTTGGCCACTTGGGCGTGGGTCCCTGCAGTTAGAACAGTGAACGTACCTTATGGCCTTGAGGACGGGGGCTGGAGCACCGCCATATTTTCCATTCAGGGTCGCCACAGTCTCCATTTGCTTTCCTAATTTCTTTTTGCACACCCAGGCATTTGTTCTTCTTGTCTGACCCTCTTAACTTCTTTCTTTCCATATCTCTGTATCTGCCTCTCATTAAACACTCCTGAACTTTTCAATTGCAATCAAAGCACATCTCTAACAAATACATACTCCACCAATGCTAAACAGAATAGAGATTCTATAAACTGTTAAACAACGTGATGGAAACATCACGTTGTCTCCCTAGTGCAAGAACCTGAAACAGTAAATAGGGTCTGAGAGGTGCAGTGGATACTGTGAAAGGGGAAAAAAAAATGCTTAAAGGGAAGGAATAACTGGGATGAGGGAAAGGCGAAAAGGAAGAAAAAAGAAAGGGGAAAAATTAATATGTATATTCACGACAGCTTGAATAGCTGCACTGCTCATTTCTGCTGATCCTTTGAAATTTTTTTCTTTTTTTTTTAACCAATTTTTCATGCTTATATCTGGTAGTCTGAACAATTAATCTGAAAACAGCAATATGCAATATAACAACCATTGTTGAGTTCCTATCGTTTTGCTTAGTCAAATTCTGTGTAATTTCTAATGTTTTTTTTTTTTTACCAATTTTTATTCTCTTTTAAAAAAAACTAACAAAAAGGAAAACTATTTATTGAGAGAGTGAAAGTCGGATTTTGGCAGTATAAAATGATTTAAATGACAGTTTGTAGTTTGTTAATGAAAAAGAAAAGTTTTGGCTTATGTTACAAGTGAAATAAACTGACAAGCATTTGAGTATTTTGAAAATTAGTATGCAGATGAGTTTCCAAATAGTGAAGTCAGAAAGAAAAAGGGAATTTGTAACGTTATTTCTACTTTATATTATGGGAAAGATAATATAGGTTGAACATCTCCAATCCTGCGACCAACAGTATTTTAGATATGTTTAAATTTTGAAATATGCATAGACCTAATGGAGTATCTTGAGGAACAAACCCAAGTCTAAACACAACAGTTACTTCTGTTTCACATATACCATACAGACATAGCCTGAAAAACTTGGAAAGTACAGTCCAGCGTGGTACGCAGATGGCCCCAGGCAGACTGTGGGGTCAGACCTACATCCAGGGGCTGTGTGGCCACGACCTATTCCTATCTACACTGCTCCAACACTATTATGTTCGAAAGTACAATTCATGAGTAGGAGCAAATATAGCCAACATTTCAAACACTAGGACACATCCATCTATCTCATTTTCTTTCTTTGTCAAAAGCAGTGACTCAGTTCCTTACCTATCTGAAAGTGTTGCTACTTTCTGAAGAACAGGTGGCATCGCCTCATTACGGCTTGTCATTGTCAAGCCAAAATATTTCAGATGAACCTGCAAGTGCTATCAATCTTTATATTTGTTGTGTGAAAGAAGCAAATGTGATTTATGCCACTAATTCTCCCTGATACCTATCCAATTAATACCATATAAGCACCTTAGCGGAGTCATTTAAATATTTCCTTTTATCATACCATTGCCTTTGGAGGGTGGCTGTTCCGTGAGTCTGTTGTCGTGGGCATAGGAAAGCACCACAGATTAGCGCTTCGGCAGTGAGAATGCACTTTCACACCGTTCAGCTAAGGAGAACCCAAGACCAAGGCGTTAACAAGGTTGGCCTCCGCTGCCACCTCCTCCTGCCTTGTAGGTAGTGACCCCATATTCCCCCTGCATCTGTGTCCTAATCCCTTTCTTACAAGAATATCACTCCTATGGAACTAGAACCCACCCTAAGGTTCCAATTTTACCCTTCTTCCCTTTTTTTTTTTTGTTGTTGTTGTTTGTTTGTTTGTTGTTTGTTTCATTTTGTTTTGAGACAGTCTCGCTAAGTTGGCCGGGCTACGCTTGAACTTGCAATCCTCCAGCCTCAGGCTCCTAGAATCCCAGGATTGCAGGCTATGTCCCCCATCCCCCGGCCTGATTTATTTCCCTTGTAGGGGCTGGGGATTTGGCTCAGCAGTAGAATGCTTGCCTGGCAAGCTGAAAGCTCTGGGTTCGGTCTTCAGCACCAAAAACAAAAAATAAACCTCCCCCACTTCCCTTGTAAAAGGCTCTTGGTTCAAATAAAGTCAAGGCTGAGGCACTGGAGGTTGAGAGTTCAGCAAGCCAATTGTGTAGGACAGAATTCCTACACAGCGTATGTGGAACAGCGAGTGAGTAATGGAGCGAAAGCACGCTGGAGGAAGGCTTTGGTCCCAGCTCTGACACGCACTGTTGGCGTCCCTTTGACTGAGTTCCCCAGGCTGCAAACGTTTTTGCTTCATAAGCAACCAGCCCCATTGCTTTAGGCTCGCAGCAAGGCAGAGCATCGTGGAAGAAGCACAGGGCTCGGCGTGGCTGGGATGCAGAAAATAGAGAAGGGGCTGGGGACCCAGAGGGACCCCAGGCTGCGTGTCCTAAAAGGGCCAGCCTAGGGCCGAGCCTTTGACACACGGCCCTCGGAGTCCCTCAAGATCCTAACTAGAACACAGAGGACTGTGCAAAGCGGAACAGCCCAGGACACATGAAGGGCCAGCCCCTGCGGGGCACGCTTGCCCTGTCCTTGGAGCTCCGTGAGAAGCCAAAGTGGCCGCCAGAGCACATCTGCTGGGCTGAAGTCAGAATGAGAGAAGGTTCCAGAAGCCCGGGGGACTGCCCTTCGGTTCTGCTTGCCTTAGGTACTTTTATTCACTACACAGATTCTTTTGCTGAAAAAGTAAAAAACCTAAGTTTATTTTTTAATTCCAGTGATCCATGCCAGGACATACCGTATCTTCCCCTTCTTCCTTTTTATGGGAAATTTGGATTCATGAAAAATAAGTAAAACTTGGACTGGGGAGATAGCCCAGTGGTCTAAGCACCTGCCTGGCAAGCGCAAGGACCCGGTTTCATCACTGATACTGCGTGCCACGCTGGCCCCGGAACCTCAGGTGCACTGTGCCGGCCCAGAGATGGGATGCCTGTAATCCCAGCACTGAGGAGGCTGAGGCAGCACGATCACTACAAGTCCAAGCTGCATACCAAAACCCTGTACCAAATAAACAAATAAATAAATAATTTAAAAGTCAGTCACAGTAGCTATATGTCCAGTGTCCAGCAACCAGACTCAGCCAGCGGCCAATCTACTAAAGGTACAGATAGAGAGCCCTCCTGTCACAACAGCAGCAACAGAACACTCTGTGGTTAGGTTCCACTTTCACATGCCATTACCCACGCCACGACTCTAAGCACATTAATACTGCCTAAATGCTGAATGCCTACTAAATTTCATGAAGAAATACATCCTTGTTTATCATGCATTAAATTATCGCATGAATAATCTTAGTAAGACTAGCCTGTGCTCACATAATGCTTCATCTATGTAATTCAGTTCATGACTACAATGACCCTATGATGCTAGTATTACTTGTCCAGTCTCACAGATAAATAGATAAATGCACAGAAAGGCTGAGTATCCCGACTCCCAAAATCACACTCGTGTAGAATCCAAGACGCCTGGCCCTGGGGGTTGCGCTCTTAGCACTATGCAAGCGGCCTAAGCAGATGGACAGGTGCTCAGCCTTAGTGCGCTCTGGTTTGCTAAGTTTATCCTTTGCCTCCAGTTTATCTGCACTTCCTGTTACTGGCACCTGCTTCACCTTTCTAAAAAGGTTGTCGCTATCTGGCCACTGGGCCACCACAGATTGTAGGCTCACGCTGTGGTCACTGGCTAAGCAGTTCATAGGATAGAGCTGTTAAAAAAAAAAAACAACAAAACAAAACAAAAAAAAAACTGGCTTCCACTACCAACTTCCTAATATATCCTAGTTCCAGGCCTTTGATTTGATCTTGTGCCAGTTTCTCTAAGCTTGGGCCTCTCCCTTATAACCTTTCTCCCCTGAAATCTAGAGAGCTTCAGACAGAAGAATCAAGGAATGTCTTTCCATGAAAGTGATTAAAAGAAGTTTGTAAATCCAAAATCAGTTACACGTTTCTAAAAATTTTTATGTTCTATAGGGCTCCAGAATAGTAAAAAACATGTGATGCATATAATCATAAAAACCGTGTAATAAGTAAAAACAAATATTTATTAAATAATGAATCAAATGCATATTCACCTTGATCTGAAAAAATGCTTCACAACTTTGTTAGAATCTAAATTTTAATTAAGAGTTTACAATAACAGTGACATAGTTCTACTCTGAGTTTGATAGCTTTGATGATAAGTGATAGATAGATGATAGATAGATAGATCTTTACAGTGGTTTATAATAGACACATCTCAAAAAATAGAAAATACACTTTATCCTAATTTGTACTGGCTCCAGATTTGGGGCTCCATCTACTTGCTAAAATTGGTCCCTCTGAGATCAGTAATCACATTTCTTGCCCGGAGCACATAGACACATGTGTGCAAACAAGTACAAATTGTGGACACTAGCACACGGTCCCTGGTGCAGCTGAGCGAAGCCATGTTCTGCCTCCTGCTTCAACTCTTATTTAATGAACAGCAGCTCTTTCCACACACAATTTAATGCCGCATTTTACAGTTTTGGCTTGTTTTGCATTTTGTGCTTTCTGATTGTTGATTCTGCTACTTAAAATAGTTCTCCAAGGAAAGTGCCAAAGCACTACCCCGTCTTCCCAAGTGCAAGAAGGCTGTGACGTTTTTTAAAGGGCAAAATATGTGTTTGATAATCTATTCAGGCATGAGATGTAGAGTTGCTGCCTACACTGTTAGCAAATCAATAACGTGTTAAGTAAGGCGTCTTGAAACGGATGTGCACATAAAGTAAAGCTTCTGTATTGATCAGTTGGCAGTAATGTTTTGGCTAGAGGCTTGCTTGGACCTAACCCTGTATTTTCCCTGAAAGTAGTGCCTCTGTATTCACTAATTCCCAGTTTGCAGTAGCCTCGTAGAACATGATGACCATAAGTAATAAGAATCGACTGTGTGTTTTAAGAGAATAACCACCTGAGAGAAAACATGTATTTTTTAAAAGCATATTAGCAAGTAAGAAGCCTTTCTGAGAAAATCTATAGCTCACGCATTAAAATCCTCAAGTCATAATTCGACCCACGATTGATTTGCACGGCTGCCCAAGCCGCTCTGAAAACAGGCTGCCCTGAGGCGGTTTGCTGATGAAGTCTATCAGAAGAGTTTCAGTTTTGTAACTACCAACCTCTGCATACTTCTATACTAAAAAGTTGTGAAGATTTGCTGGTAAATTCATAATCTCGAAAGGTAGTAAGATCAAAAGATAGCAGTTAATTCACAGCCTCCATGAGGAGCGGCGATTCCTGCAGTAGCTTCTGGCGCATTTTCAGATGTAGACTTCCTTTCTTTTTCAGGCAAACACACTACTGCCCGGAAACCATCGAACTCCAGCTAATGTTCCATCCACCAACGATGGCTGAGCTCAAGATTCCTCTAAAGCAAGATCTATGTGTCTTTCCTCCCTTTTTCCTTCCTTCCCTCTCTTCCTCCTCTTCCTCGATTGACAATTACGCAGCAGTTATAAATGCCACACACTGTTGCAAGCACTGCGAAGACAGAAACCAAAGCCTCGGGCTTCACTGGGCTCCACGCCATGGGAGAGACAGACAGTGAAAAGGAAGCGCGTAAAGGAAAAACCAGGACGCCGCAACCACGGGGCCAGGGCACGGAGCAGCACGGCAGGGCCGGTCAGTACAGGAGGCGCAAGAGCTGGGACTCGGAGGCCGGTGAGAGCAGACCCAGGAGAAGTGGAGAAATCTTGGAGCGGAAAAGAAAGCTGAGCGTCCAGGGCACAGGAAAGTGGTGAGACTGGCGAGCGCCTGCTGGGTGGGGATGAGCTGGGAGCTGAGGATCCCAGGAAAGAGGCAGCTTTCTGTCCAGCCTAATTCTAAACATCCACGTCTATTCTTTTGAGGGGTTCCTCAGTTGATTGTGGGCGCCGTGTGAAAGGACAGCTTTGATGAGCCAAAATTTTGGCCGCAGGTTCATTGCCACAGAAATGCATGGAAATTGGCACGTAGTGTTCTGGCGCTGAACACAGCTGTGCAGGGCCAGGGCCAGCTCCCTTCCAGATCCAAGCGCGTCTCCCGGAACACCTTAGAAAGACCATCGTGCCGGCGGACACGGCGACCGTGAGGATGGGCTTCTGGCGTGGTAATCCTTTCTCCACACTGCCGTGAGCATGGTGTGTTCTTTCAACCCACACAAGTGATTCACATTTAAGAAATTTTTATTTATTTTTGTTTCTATATTTTCTTCTGTCAGAGCCGGGGAGATAAATCAGCGGCTTAAGTTGGCAAGCACAAGGTCCTCAGTTTGATCCTGAGTACAAAAAAAAAAAAAGCTATATTTTCTTCTATCCGATTTTGGCAAAATATATTCTCCCAGAATGCCATCACTTATTTTTTGGTACTTTTTGTTTTCTATGGCAATTATTTTTGCTTCTGAATGAGTTCATCTTCTTGGCATTTTTCTCTGGATTTGTTTCGATTAGTTTGAATAAAATCTTTATTGTTTTGTATTTAGCTATGACTATTCTCCTGTTTGGTCTTCTCAGTACAGATATTGCCTCTGTAATGATGTTGCTTGCAGAAAAAATTAGGAGAGAAAGAAAAATCATGATGTTGGGCCAGAGAGATAGCTCAGCAGACTAAGCAGTGTTTTGGCAAGAGCAGGGACCAGGGTTCCATCCCCAGTCCCGCCTGACACACTGGCCACATCCAGGGGCCACACTGAGCCAGAGACCAAGCCTGGGCGTGGTGGCACACACCTGTAATCTCAGCGGGGGGAGGCTTACACAGGAGGATCATGGAAGTGCAAGCTGCTTAGTGAGACCCTGTACCAAATATATAAAATTAAATAATAAGTAAATGAATAAAAATCGTGTAAAAAGAATAAAAGAAAAATCATGAAGTTGCTTAGGTTCTTATTTATTTATTTTGGTACCAGGGATTGAATTCAGGACCTTGCACTTGCCAGGCAAGCACTTAAACTGCTGAGTTATGACGCTGGCCCTGGGTTCTTAATCTATTCCTTTAAAACTGTGATAGTCATTAGTTTTGGTGACTTTTCTTGAGGCCCTTGTTTTATGGAATTTATAGTCTTTCTAACTCAGTAGAATACAAACTGCTAGCATTGTTTCCCACGCTTTTCGGACTCCAGCTTGCCCACGAGGCTCTTCGGCTCTCTGTGCTTGCGGCCTGGTGACTCCGGCCGGACATTCTGTGTACCGAGTCGCTGTGCGGAAGGATCCTCCTTGCTTTCCCTTCACGGGTCTGTGCTGAAGCCCAGAGAACCTTAGTTTTATGGTTTTATACTTCCTTCACCCCGAAGGCATAGGTGTGCACAGAAAATGGCCAGACTCTAGAGTTAAAGAACTCTAGAGAGTTATTTTTTTCCCTTTTTTTTTTTGGATGGCTCAGGCTGCCTTAAGGGCGGGTCTGGTAAGGCATGTGGAGCTGGAGATGGACCCGCAGCATTCTGCGCCTGACTGCGTTTGCAAGAGCAGGCGCTTAAGCAACTGAGCTAGCCGGCAGGCCCCCAAATTAGTGAACTGAGTTTGGAAAAAAATGCATTGTGAGAGTGACTTTTTGAGTACGAGACAGCCAGGCAGAAGTGGTGGCCTCGTCTAGGGGTAATTTCTTTCTCTAAATAACATTTTTATATGCATACTTATATGACATATGTATGCCCTTTTCTTGCTGAACTGAAAACCTGCTGACAGGAGACATACTGTGTAATTTATAAGCACTATAGTTCCTCCCCAGCACAAAGCCTGGAATGTGGTCGGTGCTTACGGCACGTAACGAGCTAAAGGCTGGATGGGTGCGTGAGTGGGTGGAGCAGTGGCTGTGAGCCCGCTGCACGCTCGTTGTTGTGATTCTCTTTGAAGACAGAAGAGGTTACTGCACCCTCAGGATTCAGGTTTAATTGTGCGTTGGAAGTTTGCAATGAATAAATGGGTTGGGCTCTCCGGCATTGGGTAGATGGATGCAGAAATAAGAAGACGTCAGACAAATTCCAGAAATGCAAGGCGAGATACATGGTGTGCAAAGCGGAGCCAGGCGGTAGAGTTCCAGGCTGATAGTCGCTACCGTGAACAATGAGTTCTCTTTGGTTTTATATGTGTTTAAATTTACAAACTGAATGTCTAACACAGAATGTATTTTGTCAAACAGAAAAAAAAAACTCACTTGAAATTATAAAGTAACATAGATTTATGTAGCTTTTAGTAAACAATGATACAAAATACATCAACAGTAAGAACAGTTAATAATTAGCAATGTTAGTGGTTCTGAAGATTGTGCCTAGGGTAACTCAGTAAGTTAATTCTGTGCATGTTATTAATTCAAGGGTGTTGTGGTTTGTGTCTAGGTGTCCCCTCAAAGCCTCCTGCCATCTTGGGGCAACTTCTGGAGCTTGTGACTGATTCTCATCCAGTGCTGTGATTATGGGTGTGAGTGCCCTGGGGCAGCTGCTCTGAATTACAGTGCAAGGAGGAGAGAGGCTGGCTAGCTGCCGGAGCTGCCGCAGCCCCTCCCTTTGCTCTCTTGCTCTTTGCCGCCACCATGAATGGTTGCTTTGTGTCATGTGCCATGTGCCTCTCTGCCTTAGCGCCAGTTGAGTATACACCGAAACTTGCACTTGCTGTGAGCTCAACAAACCTTTCCTTCCCAAATTTTGGGTGTCATGTATTTTGTCCTAACAATGAGAGAAGAGTAACTGAGACAAAGGGGTAATTTTTCAAACTGTATATATATTTTTTTAATTTGTGTATTTAGCACAGGGTCTCACTGTGCAGCTCAGATTCATAGATCCTCCCATTTTCAGCCTTCCCAGTGCTGGGGTTGCAGGTGTGAACCACCACACCCGGAGTCAGTGGCCAGCTCAGTGCATGCACCCAGGGGCAGGGCCAAGGCAGCGTGTAGGGCTGGCCAGGTCCCTGCACTTGCCTAAGCAGGCACTTAGTCTGCTGAGCTGTCTTGCCAGCCCTGCAAACTATAATATGGCAACTTATAACAGTTAAAATATCGAGCTGGGGAGATGTTCAGCAGTGTGAGCACATGCCTTGCAAGTGCAAGGTCTGAGTTCAGTCCCCAGTACCACATGCCTTGCTGGCCCCAGGACCTGGGACACACCATGCTGGCCCTGAAACCGGGCATGGTGGCACACACCTGTAATCCCAAGGCTGGGGGCTTGAGACAGAAGGGTCACTTCAACTCTGAACTAAGCATAGCGAGATCCTGTATCAATAAAATAATAATGTTTTAAAAACTAAAATATCCATTAAACAATTCAGTCACCTCTACTGCTTTTTCAATGGCTGTGTTATCATGAAGGAGTCTTGTTTAGCTCATTCTTGTACATTTCTCTCCTCTTCAACCTCCTGGAAGCTTCCGATCACACTCATGACAAGCTCCTCCCCAGTACAAAAGTTCATCTCACAATAATTACTATCACAGATGTTATTTTTTATCTAACTGGTCTGTAGGAGATGAACTTCTCACCTTTTAGATTCAATAATCACTTAATATATCACAAAAGCAATTACCTAACAGCCAGTGAATGTCTTGGGACCATTCATCCAACACTAATGTACTCCTTATTGACTTGGGGAATCAACCTTAGAGTCCCAGCTAAGTATTATTTACAGAGAGAAATTCTTAAATATCCCAGCAATTAAAATACGACCATTGCCCTTCAGAATCAAAGGTAAAATTTCAAATTAAAGTATGTCTCAAACTCCCTCAACACCTTCCCAACACAACCCTTTCAGGAAAAATTGAGCTTGAATTTTTCACTTTTTAACCTTGAAAACTGCTTCAGTTGCTTTTCCAGTAGCTGAGACAAAATATCTACCCTCCAAGTTAAGCAAGGAAAGGCGTGTTTTGGATCCCGGTCTGTGGGGGCTTCATCCAAAACCAGCAGTGCAGGACAGGCAGGAGAAGTCAAGCAGCAGCAAAAATCCACAGGGAATAAGGGTGACACCAGCCTTCTTTCTGTCCCTTGTATTTTACCCAAGCTACCTGCCCAGAGGTGGTAGCACTCACACCCTTAATCCTACCCAGAACTATGCCCAACCAAGCAGTGGATAAATTTAGGAACTGCCCACTCCTGCACCTGGCACTGTGCCCTGGATCCAGCCACCCGGCAGAAGCTGCCTACGACTGCACAGGGCTTGAGGGGACAGCTAGATTCCAGCCATAGCAAACATGGTCTCTACCTTCTCTAGGCCTGCGGTCTAATCAATGAAATATTTCTACAAAATCATTA
>NDGN011326157.1:0-19467 GCA_002564285.1 Tympanoctomys barrerae
TATCTATCTATCTATCTATCTCTATCTCTATCTATCTATCTATCTATCTATCTATCTATCTATGTTATTAACACTACAACCAAGATGCTAAGCACATCCACCTCCTCTAAGAGTTTCCTTTTATTCCTTGTTCCTTTTTATTTATTTTGTGGTCAGAACACGATGTGCAGCCAAAGCCTCCTGCCAGCCCCACCTTTCAGTGCTCATTTTTCTGCAGCCCTGGCTCCTCCCAAGAATCGCCTTAACTCATATAAAACCTGCATACCCGAGCGCACATACTCCACTGCACGCTCACTCATGGCCTTGCACACAGGCGTGCATGTGTGCGCACACAGACCAACATGCCCGTGTTTTCTCCCAACATGCCTGACCTCCTTCACCCTCTCCCATGTGCGCATGCCCAGGCCTCAGCACCCTTTCCTTAGCCTGGTGCCCGCCAGCCGCTCCTTGCAGTGCCTGGCACTGGAGGGCACAGACCACCTCATATGCATCACATGTTTGGGCCACCTCCTTCATGTGATGGAGAGCCTGTGAAGTGACAAGCATTCTGTATAGTCAAGGGACATACTGCTCCTCCATGTTGGCTGTGCTGACTGGGATAGTGGCGTTGCCATAGGATGGTTCATGTCATCTCTTCCGGTGCCTATCTCCAGCCTCAGTGACATCCACTTTTCTCGGACTCCTCAAGGCTGGTTCTTCTGTGCTGTGCCCGAGTGTGTCGCTCTGCAATGCATTAACTCCACTCTCTGGCTGGAAAGACCCAGCACTATTTTTGGTTCAGGTCAAGTTTTTCCCTGAGGAACCTTCCGGATAGCCTTCCCATCTTCCCAGCAGGTGACGGGATCGCTGCTCCCTTGATGCCGCCGTTGTCCCGGCATGCATCTCCTCTCTGGCGTGCTCCATGCTGACGTGGACGCTGTTTCCACACCTCCTGCCTGTTCTGGTCTAGGAGTGCCATCAGCGCACTGCCTGCCTCTTAGTACTTGGTAAATATTCAATCAGTGAATGACTAAGCGCATCCAGGTTTCAAGTCTTTAGAGCAAAGTTAATAAGTTAATCCCACATTTGACTCAGTTTGGATATGTGCTGAACAAGTGCCTGAGAGATCAGCCAACCTGCAGGAATGGTGCCTCACGGCTTCCTGCAAGCCGGGCTCCAGTGTATCTTGCTGAAATGATCTAGCATCCCATTGGCTGTAATGAAACTATCCATACGATTTAATGATTGGTCTATTAATCAATATGCTCAAGGAATGATCTTGATTTTCGTGCTTACCAATCTGCAAAAGCAGGACATCTCCCATTTGCGGTGTCCTCCAGCCCAGGCTAGGTGGCGCTGCACTTTAAGGAAGGCCGAGTCATCTGTGTGTACATCAGGCCTGAAGTGGAAGGGATGGAAATGTGGTGTCCGTGTGAGCTGATATTATTAGAAACCTGTTAAATGGGCTCCTGGTGTGTGCTTTTAATGTCTCTCCCTTCAAGAAAACTGCTCCGCACCGTGCATCATTTTGTGCAGTCAATACAGTCCTGATAAGACCTATCACTGTGCTTATGGTGCTGGAAGAAATTAAACATTTAGGGGACTCCTCCAGCGCCACACTGATTGAGCTCAAATGATGCTGCGAAATTGACAGCTGCATCTACCTCTCCTCGCAAGCCAGTCGGTCTTCCTTGCAGAATGCATTACAAATTCTTTAACAGCAAAGAGAGAGAAAAAAAACCAGGAGCTCCTTTGCTCTCCCTGCACACGGCTTTGTCGGGGAGGGAGCCTTGGGTCCCCTGCCTCTGCCCAGGGTGCTCCCGTGTCGATCGCTTGCAGCAGCCGAGACCTGCCCTGCTTGTCACACGTGCAGCCTTTCTCAGGCTGACCCCATTTCCCGGCTGTTCTGTTAATTGAGCTGGCCATGCCAACTCCTGAGATGCAAGGACAGTCTTGACAGCAGGGGAAGGAACCTTGCACCTCTTAGCCAAATGCGACACAACTTTAAACCGATTAATAAAACTCTTAAAAGGATAATATTGTTGAGCAAAGTGCTAAGGTTTGCTGCTTTGGCCCAGGTTGTATTTTTATTAAGCTGTACGCCTTGAAAAGGAGAGAAGGAGAAGAGGCAGTGAGGAAGAGACAGAGATTTTATAGCCTCTGGTCTCTTGTTTGCACATTATTTTCAGAAGACACTCCATAGAATGCCAATTGCCTGAGATTAGAAGTCCTGCCCGGCGCCAGCCTGAGCAGAAGAAGCCCTAGAAGGGAGGGAAGTCACACAGAGATGCCACAGAATGTAGACTTGGAAAAACGGCTCAGCTGAAGTTTGGTCCTCAAAGTAGGCAGAACTGGGGGCTGCAGAAACAGGGGTGAGTGGTGGGATGGGATGGCGTGAGAGGCCTCTCAGCTGAGGGGCTGGTCCCTTCCCTGTCATCCAGTGGGCCATGTGAAGGCTGGGGCAGGCGCACTGGCGTACACTGGGCAGGAAACAAGAAGGTAGCTGTGGCTTTGATTACTGTATTATGCATTTTACAGAGAACTAGAAGAACCGATGTTTAAAAAAAGAAATATTTATAACCTTGATTTGATCATTCTATATTGTACACATGTCAAATTACCTCAAAACTGCTGCTTAAGTCTTTATTAATTCTTGAATTCATAAAATTTCTTGAGTTATAAATACAGTGTATCCCAAACATAAGAAAGTAGTTCTTTTCTCTTATAAAAATGATCATAGATCAAATGCAAGTTGATCCTAAGTCAACTCAATTGTGTGAATTCTTTTCTTGAGGTGAGTGTGGGGTCCCAAGAATTGAACTCAAGACCTTGCACTTGCAAGGCAGGCATTTATGCTGCTGAGCTATCTCTCCGGCCCCTAGTTGTATACATTCTGAAGGAACATGGTTCTCACCTGAACAAATTTGCAAAGATTCTACATGGGCCTATCTCATTTGTCTGTCAAAATGAGAAGGTGGCACCAGCTGTGACAGCGCAGGTGGGGAGATGGATCCTCCACACATAGCCTTATCTTAGTAATGTTTGCAGTGTCACAGGTATTGTCATAGGATGTGGTACATGCTCAGTGGCTAACTGCTCAGCAAGTGAATACAGTAGTAAACACTAGTGATGGCTTTAGTATTACTGTTACTACATGTCCTCTCACTTCTCTGCTGCTCCTTACCCTAACTTGGACAACAGAGCATGGAGCTCCCAGCATCCCTCAGCTCTGCTCAGCTAATTAGCATCCAAGGAAGGTAGATACAGAGGAGATCCCTCCAAACACACAACTCGCATTACGCTGCTTGGCCCAGTTATGAGGATTAAATTACAGCTCCCAGAGGCTTTCTCTTTTTCTTAGAATGTTTAATGAAATATAATTCACATACCATTCAATCCACTCATTTAATGAATTGTATAAGTTAAATGCAATGAAATTAAACTATTTCTATTAACAAATACCTAATTTCTGAATAGCCACAGAGCTTGTATGTGTCATTATAATCAGTTTCAGAGCATTTTCATCATTCCAAGATGAAGCCTTGCCCCCTCAGCTGTCCTCTCCCTGTCCACTCTCACCCCAGCGCTAGGCCACTGCTAATCTTCCCCATGTTTCCATGAATTTGCCTGCTTAGACATTTCATATACATGAGATTAGACATCACTTCATCTCTTGTAATTGGCACCTCTCACTGTGTGTACATGTTGTTTTCAAGTTTAGTAGCTGTTGTAGGATGTACCGCATTCCATCTTATCACATCATCTCTTTTTGCCCCTCAATATCTTTCTCTAAAAATTCTTATTTCTATTTACAGATCAGGTTTTCCTCTTTCTCATTTTTTCTGGGACCCAAATACACCCAAGCTTTCTGGACTCGGGGTGCCGGTTCGCCGTTCCCAGCTTGAGAAGCCTGGCCAGAAGGAGCACGTGGGCTTACCCGGCCTGCTGCTGCTGCTCAGGGAAGCTCCAGGACTCCTGGGCATGATCTTGCCTCTCACCTTCTTTTTTCATTCCTGAATTCAGAAAAGGAGTCATCGCATCTGTCTGCTTCATGCTTCCTTTGCCTCCATCTCTCAAGAGTTCTAACCCCTACTCCCTAGCAGCAAAGTGTTTGGGGTCTCTAGGGTTTGGAGCAAAGGCAAACTCTCGGACCTCAGCTCCAGGGTCCTGTGTTTAGGGCGTCTGCATCAGCATCTTTCTCAGACTCTTCCAGAGATCCTGCAGTGGTGTTGGGGGCCTCTCCTTGGCTCCCTTCTAGTCCCACCCTTGCCTGGGGGCCAGAGGACCTCTTTGTTCCGTGGTTCTCGCTCTGGACACCCACTGCTCTCCAGGACAGGAACAGCCCTTGCTTATCGAGTTCACCAAGATCTTCCCCCATCCTCCCATCCCCAAAATCAAACCCCGGTTGCATCTTTCCACCTTTGATAAGCACTGTTGCCCTGAAGGCGTGCCAGGTGCTAGGTCTGCAGAGATAAACCCCCATAGCCCTGAGCTGAAGGCACCCCTCCTGGGAACAAGCCAGTGTGTGACTCACTGCTCACGACGCCCTCCCTGTGTGTGGTGTGCCCCTGCTGCATGCTGTCTGTGTGGTAGGCATAAAGGCTATGGCGATGTGCGAGGCAGCCTTGGGCTTAGGACAGAAACACAGCACCAAAAGAAGTAGATGCATTCCAGGTGTCCAACACAGTGGGAAGAAGTTAAGAAAGCTGTGGGGTGGAGAGGGACCAGAAAGAGGCCAATCTGGAGAGCTTGTGTCAGTGAGCATTCCATCACTGTAGGGAAACATTTAATACAATCATTGTAATGAGGGAAAGGTTTGCAGTACTGGGGTGAGGGTACAAAGATTCAGTCTGGGATCCTTGGTCCTGCTGTTGGCAGCATAGGACATCCTGGCAGGTTAGGGGATGGACTGAGAGGAAGGTGAGGGGCTGGGCCCCAACATCCCCTTGGGGAGCACATCCCAATGCCTACCCCCTCTCCGTAGGCCTCACTTCCTCAGATTCTACCACCGCAAGAATGGCCAACATGGGCCTTTGCCAGACATGAATGACCCAAACCACAAAGTGCAGTATCCAGAGGGCCTGCAGAGAGATGAGCCTGAGGCACAAGAATAGGCTCTTGACAGACCACGTGCTGAAGATGGCCAGGCCAGTGCAGGCTGCCACTGCCAGGGCCCAGTAAACCTGGTTTGTAAAAACAATCCAGGGGATATTTATTAACACTGATATGCAGCTTTCCCTGGTGGCACCCACACAGGTCAGCAAAACACTTGGTGCAGAGGCGGGCTTGGGGAGCAAGGAAGGCTGGGGAGCTGACTGCAGTCTCTGGGCACCCCCAGAACGGAGAGTAGAGGCTGAGCCGGCAGAGCACAGAAGCCTCCTATGCCTGCAGAGCACAGGGAATTCAACCTATTCACAGATTCTGAAAGAATCCTAAGCCCCATAGATAACCTTGAAAGGATGCCTTTAGAGCAAATTAAAAGGAGTGATTTAGTAGGTCATGAGCTTGTAGAATCCTTTGCCCATGGGAAATAGTACAGGTTAAAATGATAATTTAAAAATAATAACAACTTGTTCAATAAACAGAATTGCTTATTATGGAGCAAGTACTCCGGGATCAGAATAAGAAAGAGTAACAAATCTTAGTTACAGTTTTGTTTCTGGAACAAAATATCTGACACCAACAAGTCAAAGGAGGAAAGGTTTATTGAGCTCACAGTCAGGAGAGCTTTTATTCCATCGTAGGCTGGCTCCATGGCGTTACATGAGAAACAGCTCCCAGCAGGGCAGGCAGGAAGCCAAGCGGCTTCCCTCTTTTTCCTTTTGTGTTTTATCCAGGATACCTGCCTGTTGTTTGGGCTGCCTGACCTATAGGGAGTCTTTCCTTTTCAGTAAACCCATCACCTGCACCCAGAACTATGCTAACCCAGTGAGTGAACTAACCCAGGCCCACCCCAGGCGTTCCTGAGAGCCCCATCTAGGAGTGCATGAGGCTCAGGGGGACAATTAGATCTAAACCTTAACAGCATATCTTGCCCTCCACGTATGTAGGATACCAGAGAAGACATTCAGGAATGAGACAGGCAGGGCTAAGGCAGCACAGCAGACTGACTAAGCAAATGGCTTAAAAACCAGGTGTGCTGGACAGATCCCAGGGACTCTGCTGGCCATGGATGAGTCACTTAGCTGTGCCTTGCATCACTGCTATTCAGTGTGGGGAATTAACAGGTGTAAGAACGTTGCAACTAATAAAGTGTTTCAAACAATGCCTAGTGGGCATTAGGTGGCCAACCATTGGCTATTAGATAACTAACTGTATTCAGGAAGGTGGAAGAGGGAAGCTAGCTTTATGTTTGGTCCAGGTGACCTCTCCGATGAAATGACACAGCGGGAGCTCCTGATGATTTACATATATTAATATGAATCCAAAATGTCCTGCAGATAAGTATTACATTGATGCTCAACTCACCCAGGAGAAAATGGGTTTTCCAGGATACTCGAGCATCTTGCCCAAGGCGAGGATGAAACTGAATCCCACTGCAAAGCCCAAGCAAGCTCTTAACACCGCCTTCCAGTAAAGATGCAGTTCTGGGAGGAAAGCTCCCTAATTTGCTAGGGAGGGAAGGCCAGATGTTTTGGGGATACACAGTGCCCTCAGAGGAGAGCTCCTGGACCTGGGGGTGTGCAGAACCCAGCTGTCCCAGCGAGGTGATCCCTCTGTCCTTGGTTTTGAGTTCTTAAGTTTGAAAGCACAGCATGAAAAGACAAAGGTGGATCCCCGATTCCTGTCTCTGCAGCAGACCCTACAGGGCGCAGGATTGAAGTCTGAGTCTGCGATTATTTAGTTAGATAACACGGGACTTTTCCTTCTAGAATTAGGTCATTAATATGCCTCAGCTTAGCAAGAAATCTTTTCAGCTTTGGGGCAAGGGAGATAGCTCAGTGGTCTAAAGTGCCTATTTAGGCAAGTTTAGACAAGAGCTCAGGAACCACGGTTCGATCCCCAGCAGCACATGCCATGCCAGCCCCACTACCAGGGTGGGCTGAGCTGGCCACAAAAATAAATAAATAAATAAATAAATAAAATGCAAAAAATAAGTATTTTGGGCTTTGGGATAAAGAGAATATATGCAAGAAAGAATGGAGTGTGCCTTCCATAATCTCAACTTTCTGTCTTCAGTAAGGCCCAGCAGGCTGGAAGATAATTAAAAAATATGTGCAAAACCTATTTGGTTCCACTTAAAATTAATTTGACCACACTAGTGAATACTAAAACATTTTCAAAAGCTCATGAAAACATGTTTAAAAACATGGAGCTGCAGCCAGTGTGCCTTGGTTGTGAGTCTGTGCCTGACTGGGTGCCCCCCTGTGGGCAGTGAGGTGTGTGAGTACCCCCAGGGCAGGCTTCTTCTCTTTCAGGAAGGATGCTGCTGTCCCCAGGGCGTCCTGAGGAAGCCTCCGGGGCAGACAAGCCAGAGGTACTCCAATGCACAGGGAATATGATGGCACGCTCCAGGATCAAGCATCCTTTGACACAGTGAGCAAGTGGAGATACTTGCTCTACAGAACAATCGTCCTTACGCACAATGCTTTTGCCAGAGCAGCAGGAATCCGACGTGACTGGGACCACCCCCACCCAACCCAGCGCTTCCCCGTGCCTCTCTGCTGCTTCCTTCCCTTGCCTTCCTTCACCTGGTTGTGCTTTTTCATCTTGCATGTGACAAACTCCAGCTGCCACTAACACTCGTGTCGAGCATGTCTCTCTTTACCTTTGGATGTCTGTGCACTCAGTGAAAGGCTGTGCAGAGATGGATCCCTGAACAGCAGTGTGCACCAGACAAACAAAGCAAGCAGCTCTGACATCCCACCAAGGCTCAGCAAGATGAGCAAAGCCCACCTTACTCAAGAAATGAGGCTATTAGGGTGTGACACAATTCTCACTTTCAGTCAGAGGCTTTTCAAGCTGCTGTAGAGCCCAATCAAGAGGAAGTGAAAACTTCAGTGTCTCCAGACGTCCAAGTCTTGGGCTACTGGAGGAGAATATGGTAGCGGCAGCCACTTGAGGAGCAGGAAGCCTGCAGGCTTGGCATATACTCACAAGCCTAGCTGAGAGCTCACAGCCCCGGGCTGGACTGCTGCTCATTTGCTTTTCTCTTCTCTGCGAGTCCAAACTCCAGGGCTGGAAAAATGACCCAGGACCCCATAAGGATCAGGTCTGGGGCTGATGGGGAGGCACGCCACCCTGTTCTGGGCTGCCTCTTCCTGACAGGGGCCAGGACAAGCACAGCCAAGAGCCCCAGGTGGAGCTGCCTTGACCATTGTAGGGTATGCTAGGGAGCTTGGCATCCAGGCATCAGACCCTGAGGTGAGCAGCTGGGGGGGCCAACGGTGCTTCAGCTCACAGTTGGGAGCAGCTGATGGCAGGTGCTTGGTCCTGTTGCTCTGACAGCGTAGCACACCTCAGCAAGGACACAGAAAAGAGCAAAACTGCTTGCATTACAAGGCAAGAGGCCAGGAAAGTGCTAAAGGCTGGGACCAAGCCATCCTCAACGACACACCCCAAAGACCTAATGTCCTCCTTGTTGGCCAAATTCTAGTGCTTCCCAACCTCCCAGTAGTACCACCAGAGAACTCTTAGCACCCGAGCCCCCACCCACCAGGTGCAAACTACAGGAGAAAGAAAGGGACGAGGGGCTTGTAAGGGCTTCCCCTCTTCTGCCTGAAGTGCAGTCATTTTAGGTCACTTCCAGAAAACAAAACCCTCTTGAGCCATGAATGTAGCTTGGGAACCAGGAAAACCAGGGTTTGCATTCTTGTTGTGCTGGTTTGTCACTGTGTCCCCAAGCTTAAGTTTGTTCATTTTTGCTAAATTTCTGCTTTTTGAGATGGAGAAGGGAACACGTGAAATGCCTTCTATCAAGTGCATTGCTGTAGAAAGCCAATGCAAATGAGCTGCAGGGATAGTCTTAAATGGCTAGAAGAGGAAGACGGGTACTCCACGCCAGCAGGGAGGGGCTGATTTGATAGAAAGTGATGTCATCTTCTTCCCACTGTTGAGCAGAATTTCTACCCCTTCCTAAAGATTTAGCTGGAAGATTAATACCTCTGTCAGGCAATTCCAAATCTGCTATAATACTCCTTCCAAAATGACTTTCTCCTAAGATTGACAGGAAGAACATGGAACGAAAGAAGATAGAGATTGTTTTCATCGACAGCAGGACTGCTACTCTTTGGATCTCAAGGGTGTCCCGAAGGCGCACACAGTAGAGAATTGGTGCTCTGCTCTTGGTGGGTTTGTTCAGAGGCAAGGCCTTCCAGAAGGTTCTTGGATCCCAGGGAATGCGCCTGTAGAGGAGACAGGATAGCCCCAGCCCTTGCCTTTCTCCTTCTAGCTATAAAATGAATGGTTTTGGTCTGCTGCCCTCTCCCACAAGACGTGCTGCCTCACACAAGGCACTGAGACCAATGTGTCAGGACTGATATTTCCAGAGAGCTGGAGCCAGAATAAATCTTCCTTTTCATAGGTTGATCTTCTTACATCTGTTGTGAGGATGGAAAGCTGGTTGTCTCTTCACATAGAGCTTGGTGTCCTTTGCTTAGAGAATCAGACCCTGAAAGCAGGCTGCTCCACCCTCTCCCAGGTCTCCTGTTGGAATGCCAATGGTGAGCATTCCCCTTTCCATGAGATGCTTCTAGAGTGCCAGGGCACTGTACTGTTCCCCTGGGAAAGCACTCATCCCAGCGGCTTCTCTTCTTTGCCGAGGGCATGGTCTGGTCCTAGGATCCTTAGCAGACTGATGCCGGCTTAGATGACGAATGCATCTGCAATGCAAGTCACTCTGTGTCCTCTGGTGGCCCCAGCATGTGGGCACTAGGGTGAATTCACACCTGTAGGTGTGGGAGGCTAGGTGGCCAGTGTGTGTGCCTGGGGAGGAATTGTACAAAGGAGTGGTAGCCAGCACAAGTCAGGCTCGGCCTTTTGAGATTAAATTGGTATTTAAATAACATTTAAAGTCAAGTGGTCATTATTCTCTGCAGTAGCTGCAAATGGACCATTCGTGGTAGCCGTAAGCCAGCAAAAGAGACCACCACGGGCCTCGCTCTGTCTCACTGGTCATAGGCTAGCAGCTGCACTTGCTGTCTGCAAGAACTTCTCAGCTCCACCCCAGGCCTACTCCCTGCCATTCGCTCGGCATCCTGGGATGGAAGCAGGGCTCCCGTGCTACAACACAGCTGGGTACACTGAGACGCGCCTGGCGGCAGTGTGACTTGTCCCACGTTGTGCAGTGTCACTGAGTTAGCTGCAGGGTGCGGGGCCTCCCGGCCCCGAGTGCATCAACTGATGCACCAGAGATATGCAAATGCACATGTGCGTGCCTTGTGCAAACATGTGCACACATGTACACGTGTGTCTACTTAGTGATGACTGGGATCTCTTCTTGTAGTCTCTATATAGTCATTGCTAGTGGCGGAGTTACCTGGGGAAAGGGGAAAGGTTAGCTAAAAGACGGATTTTCCAGGGAAGGAAGAGGAGAGACCTAGACCTTAAAAAGGAAGTGACAGCATCCCTCCTGGGAGCTCAGCTTTCTCCACCACACTGGGAAGAGAGGCTCCTCCCGTCAGCGATTGCTCTGTGGTGAGGCGGGACATTCTGCTCTCACCGCCTCAGCAGAGCCCAGCCCTCAGGCGGGGAGGCCTCTGAGGTACTTGAATATCGGCCTGTTTCCTGAGCACCCACCTTTCTCCCAAGGATTCCCTCCCCTCAGTTCTCCCAGGATGTATGAGAGCTTTGGACAGTCTCCTTTGTGCTCAATGCAAGGATATCTTATTCTACAGAGTCCCCAAATTGCTTTCCAGACCCAAAGCAGAAAATAATTTCAAAGAAAACTAGTGTGTCTGAATGATGCTTTAAACAAAAGAGAGAAAAATTATTGGGCACCTGGTCTCTTCCAAGAGGCTCACCATGGGCTTTGGCACACCAAGGCGCCAGGGCTCCGTGGCTGTTGTTAGAAGGTGTGACCAAAACATGGTGAGCACCGCGGCGACCTCCTAAAACATCCCAGCACGACCCCGCTCACCTTCTTCCCTGGGCCTGGGGCCATGCGACTTCCGGCTCTTAACAAAGCCAGAATGACTGAAAAGGAACAGTTCTGAAGGATTCAGGGCATCAACGCAGCCACTACAGCATGGCTGAAGTCAGCCATCGGAAGACGCGCAGAGCTGCTGCAGAAAGTGGCGAGAACAGTGGGACAGAGAGGATCGCAGTAAGGGGGAGCAGCGTTGAGGGGAATAATGGCGCTGTGCTTCTTACTGTGATAAATTATTTTTCATTAGGCATGCACCATACTTTTCAACCACACTCTGTGTGTGTGTGTGTGTGTGTGTGTGTGTGGTGTGTTTCTCTTTCAGTCGAAAAGTCTTTGGAACATAAGGACTACGTCCTCCATCGTTTATGTCACATTATAAGCCAAAAGGCTACATTCATTGCTGTCTTTCTGACCAGAGCTTAGAAGTAAAATGAAGAAATAGGAAGCATTTCTGTTTCACTGAGCAGCAGCATGTTTAATAAAATAAACTTATATTCTTCCTAGATTAGGGTACCGTCCCAAGTTGAGGCAACTGAGTGAGGATCTAATTTTCTGTAACTTTCAGTTTGGTTCTTCTACTTTAATTTCAGTTCTTCATCTAGTTTAGCTGCATGAGCTGAAGATTTCAATGGTGGGGAAGGGGACCCCCAAATCTCAAGGATGCCTTTAACCTTCCCAGACTCAGAAAATGTTCAAGATCCTGGCCCTTGCTTCACATTTCCCTATGCCTAGTTAGTAACTTGCTGCGGCTGCTGTCTCTAGGCCCACCGGGTACTCTGGGGATGGGAGCTAAACCATCTCAAGAGGCAAATGTAGTCCAAAAGAAGGGTAAAGGAAATGCATCTTACGTTACCAGGGTTTAAATTTCATTCCATTCCTTGTCTGATGCCATTCAGAGCTCTTATCTTCCTTCACGCTCAATAGGCAATAAGGATATGGGTGCCGGGGAAAGCAGCCCCTGACTTGCTGTCTGGAATGTGGGCTGGATGGCGGAGTCATGGGGATTTGTGCTCTCTGCTTCCGCTGCGCTCCCGCCAATTAGAGGAGGGACGGAGGCAGCTCCCGGGCCCTAATAACAGCCGCACCACCGCATTCCCTTGGTTCCGAGCAAGGCTCTGTTCACATGGGCGACGTATTCTACAGCCTTGCAGCTCTTTTAACTATTCTCCAGCACAGCTGGAAAGAGACAAGAGGAAGCAGCAGGACGTGGATGCTGGTGGGGTCTCCTTTCAAAAGAGCAAAGACTGGCCCATTGCTATAAATGTCAAAGCTGAAGCATCCCCATGCACACCCCTTCCACCACAGAGCCCTGTCCCGTGCTTCGAGGGTGGCCGCCTAACCTGCCTTTACAAAGCCTCTGTGCCTTGTCACTGTTTCTTATTCTCCAAAATGATCAAACTTTCACTTTGTTTCTGCTCGCTTCTTTTAAGTCCTACTGTCCACTAAGATGCGTATTGAACCTTCAGTGGCTGCCAGACTATGTCAACATGTGAAAATGCCCCACCGAGCAGGAACAGATCATCTGTAGTGGCAGATTCATGTAGAGGAGCTCGAGGGGACAGACAAATGTCTAGGACTCCTCAGGAAAAGGCCAACAGGCATCTGCCTGGCTTGTATTGGACAGTAAGATGATACCAGACATAAATGATAACGCAGTTGTTAATGGCAGAGTCTCTGGGATGAGACTACCTCCATACGATAAGCCTACCTCCGCCAGTGTCTTTCTGTGTCACTGGAGAGAAGTTCCTTCATATCTCTTAAAGTGGAAGATAGTAACACTACCAGAAGCATGGTTATGGTGAGATTAAATTGGTTAATGTTTACAAATACTTTACATAGTGCCTAGTCCACTGAAAACATATAAAATGTATTAATTCTCAATCTGCTGATGGTAACATAAGGCCACGTGGAGCAAATGCAAGTTTCAAGGACTTTGGGGTGAATAAACCCTGAGCTTGAAATTTGGCTTTTCTGATGACCGAATGCATGATTGCAAACAATTCATTTAACTTCTTCTGAGCATCGCTCTGCTCACTGGTAAACAGGAATAATTGCATCTCCCTCATTAGGATGGCTATGAAGGTTGGAGAAGTCATGTGCTTGGAAGTACCTTGTAGCTAGGAGGCATCGCTAAGTGTTGGGGATGGAGAGCGTATTCTCTGAGCCAATCGCTTGGAAAAAATGACAAGGACTCTTCTGGGCATTTAGATGTGTGCATTTCAATAATGGACTTGCCTAGCTGCTCTGTCCCGAGGCTGTCTATCAACTCTTATAGCACTTCTGTGAGGCACGGAGAAAACGTGGATAATGGTGTCTTGGTTTGATTAACAAAGTGAGTGTCCCAAGCACCAGTCAATATAACAATCGAGCCTAACTCCAGACAGACGGATTGGTTCATCTTTTAGAGCAGCAGGTTCAATTTATATTTTGCATCTCTCTTTTCAAGAGGAACCTAAGATAAAACATTACTATAAAATATAAATCAGCAGAGCTTTCCAGAACAAAGGTGGCTGGAATTCCGTCCAGTTGATTTCTCTCTGGTCCATGCAGTTATCTCTGTTTCGCTTCAAAGAGAACCAAGGACTCCCCAGGACTGGTTTAAAACCAATATTCTAAAGGCAGGGAATTTTCTTTTGACTTTTACAATGCAGTACGGATTAACAGTGATTTTCTACAGTCTTAGATTTATTAAGATGAAGTCATGTCAGACAAACCTCGTTTCTTCATCCGACAGAGCTCCTCAGGGAAATGCAGTAGGCAGCCTGAGCCAGTATTTCAGGGATGCGTTTGACAAGGACTTTTCTAATGCCTTTGTGGAACAATAAAGAAATTGATGTGGAATGCTAGCAAAGTTAGTCAGATTAGGAGGTGGGTGGGCAGCCACAGTCCACAGGTGCTAAATGCCTAATGGATCAAAGTCACAGCTGGCCTGGCAGGATACAGCAGGTGCTGGCTCTGGTCTCTATCATTCAACATCTTTATCCCCAAATTGGATGAAGACACAGGAATGACACTTATCAAATTTGTGGATGACATGAAATTGGGAGGAAAAGCAAATTTATCAGATGATCAAATCCATAAAGACCTTGTCAGGCTGGAAGAATGGAAAGATGATGAAATTTCACAGAGGGAAAAATGTAATATTTTATAATTAGGTCTCCAAAGACAATTATTCAAATACAAATTTATACCTTATGTCAGATTTGGTGTAATGTGACTGACTACAGGAGGCAGGGCCTGTTGAAAGCACTGTTCAGGTAGATATCTCTGCAGCCTGAATGACGAAATAAGGGGCAAAGGCAGTGCGTGTGGGGCAATGTGGAGTCTGAGGGGGTCAGCTACAGAAAGGGGTAGTGAGCAGACAACCACTCTAGGCTGAGAGGAGAGTCAGGTACATAAAATAATTCTAAGACTTGCAGGCGTGTTCAGTATGAGGCGCTCGAAGCTCTGCTCTTACCCTGCCGTGCCTGACAATGTGGCCTTGTTACTACAGTCAAGTTGCTTAACTTCTTGTACCTTGATTTCTGCATCTATAGAACGGGGAGAGATGATTTGCAGCTGCCTAACTCAGAGTCTAAATGAGAAACCAGTTCAGTCACGTGTATTGAACATGCACTACTTTGACTACTCTTTACTAGGTGCACAGGAGGAGGAGGGGGGATCATCATGTCGTGGGAAGGAAGGCTGATCAAACTGACGCACAGTAACCTGGGCAGGAGGTTTGCAAGACCCGGGAACTCAACAAGACATCCATGAGAGGAACGGCAGGCAGGAAGGGGCCAGAACTTCAAGGGATGCAGCCAATATGGGGGCTAAAATGGAACTTCAGCACCCAAGACAAAAGCCATGTCCAGGTTAAGCCAACGATGGGCGCTGAGATGCCAGGCTGGGCATTTGGAATTCCTTGTGTTTGAGATCAGGGTCCACTATAAAGTCAGAAGCACGGTACGAGCAAGAACAGCAGAGACTAGAAATAGGATGAGCCCAACAGATTGAAGGAACAGAGCTGAGTCGTATCAGGGTGGAAAACACAGAGGGATGGAATAAAAGCTAAGTGGCTTTACTGTAGATTGCCTAGGTCGTAGGACTGCGATTTCCTCCTCTTCTTATACGAAACAAAACATCTGTGTGTGCTGCATGACTTCCAGCCAGCCTGGCAGTACCCAGAGCGCTGTAACAACGGCTGCATCACTCTGTTAAAAGAGGTGTCATGCCCACGCTTGGGGGTGGGGGTGGGGTTAGGGGTGGTGGCCCGACTGGAGCCTGTGACTTGAAATCAAAGAATGACAGCTCATGGCTGTTCCCAGGCCAAGGCCGCACGTGAACTCAAGGCTTCTTCCAATGCTTGCATAGTGGTCTCAGAAAGAAAAGGCAACAGATTCTAGTTCATACCCCTGCCAAGGAAGCCCGAGAGGAGAATGCTATCCCACACGCCAAGTCAGTGAGGGAGGGTCTGCCTTTGGAGAGACATTGATTCCGCGGACTGGGGAAGGGCAGCGGGATTTTCACTATTGCTGAAGAGCTGGCTAGAGAGGAGTCTTTAAAAGTTTTTCCCCAAGCATGGCACTCTATATTTCTGTGAAAGCGGTGAGCAACCCCAGGATTCTGGCTGCAGTTCCAACCCATCAGCGCCGTCTCGGGAACATCGGCTCCCTGGGTGCCGTTGCGCTGCGCAGTCCTTGCACAAGGCTTCTTTATAAAGGCGCTGTAGTTCCGGGCTGAGCCAGGAGGTGGAGACGGGCCTGCAGTGTACCTGGAGCGGCCCGTGGGGAGGTTGGGTGGTTAAGCGAGCGCAGAGCGATCGGAGTGGATTGGCAGCCGTAAAGCAATGAGAAAGCTGATCGCCCACCATCTGTCTTCATTTCACGAACCCCCTCTATTGGATGCCACAAGCAGCTCCCTTCCTGTATTTATAAACATCCCCAATCAGTCATTTCTCTGCCCGCTGTCACATATTTGTGGCATTAATGCTGGCGGCTGTACCACAGCTTGGACTTCATTTCGGGCATAACTCTCATACACTGTGGTTTTGAGGTCTTTATGACCACATTACCGTCCACGGCTGAGCTGTGATTACATATCCCGACTGTGAGGCCGTAGACGGCGAGCTGGCCCTCTCGGACGCACCTGCCACCCTGCCCTCCAAGGGCAGCTGCAGACCCTGCTGCAGACGCTGAAGCACGGGGTGTGTAAGAAAGATGGAGCTTAGGTGCACGTTCACCAGGACTCAGCTCGGCCAGGGCTGCCCCACAGGGCTGAGACGCCTCAAAATGACTCCTTCTGGCAGAAGAATGGACAGAGAAGGGAGGGAGAGAGCGGGTAGGCTGGGCTTGGACTGCCCTCTCAGGCCACTGCTGCTTTCCGACAGACAGTGGACTTACCCTCGGCTTGAAATCAGGAATGCAGTTTATAGTCACTTCTTGTTCCCTTAATCAAGCTATTCCCATTCCGAGACTGCTGTTCTTAAAGAGATGGAAAAAAAATTATCACACTGGATATGGGTTCTCATGGCTGCTACAAGAGGTCCCCGACAACCACAATCCTGGGAGAAATAGCAGAATCTCTCCCTTGAAAGTCATGACAGCCACTGGAGGGTCAGAAATAGAGTTACACTTGCTTAGTAGATATACACAAAATTTAGGATCAGGGTAAGAAAATTATAGAGAATTATGGGCCTCTGGTCACTGCTGGAAGTAGAGTTGGAGGTACCCATATTCACATTCAAGCAAAGTATTTTTTTTTTTTTTTTCATTTTGGAAGTGAACAACTTTTTCAGTCTGGGCTGTGATTTGTTCTTGCGATTCATGGTGCTCTTGGAAGAGCTTCCAGTTCTTTGGGGTCAGAAGTTCCTTGGCTCTCCTTGTATTTCTGGGGCTCTTGCAGACAGCACAGGTCTCAGCACCGAGCACCTCTGCTACCTCTGTGTCACACCGTTTCCCTCCACCTCTCTTCCCCTCTTGTCCCCAAGTGCAGACACTGGTGCTGCTCTTTCCTGCTGTCCCCAAGGCACCCTGACCACAGATGCCACCGGACGTTGGAAGGTGACACAGGACAGCTGCTCCACAGAACAAGCAGAGATCTGATCAGAGTCAAAAGACAACATGGCAATAATTTGAGCCAAAAGATTTTGTTGGCTGTTCCTTGTGAGTCTAGGGTCAGGGAAACATTTCATTCCAGGAAAGAGAAAGGCATGCTCATAGGAAGTCGAGGAAGTTGGCTTGTAGGGAGAAAAGGTCCGAGGAAAGGAGAAACAGGAAACAAAGCAGATTGGTTGTTTTAAACTCAAAACAGATTGGTTCTTTAAAGGTTTCAAACACGAAGCCTTCACTATTATCTTACTCTTAAACAGGATGACTGAAGTCTCCTACTTTTGCAAACTGGTGCATTTCAAAGTTTGATTTGATCTCATAGCACCTGTCTTATGGGATCTCACTGTGGGTCACTTGGACCTGCTGTAGCCTAGTGCAGCAAGCTGATCCCAAACAATGTCCTGTAATCCCAGCACTTGGGAAGCTGAAAACAGGAGTCCACTATGAGTCCAATCTGTGTAGTGAGACCCTGTAGACCCTGTATTAAATATGTTTAAGAAAAGGAAACCCACCAGAAATTTCTCCCAGGGCCCCCCTTCCCCTGACATCCTCACCCTCCTTTGAATTCCAGAGCCTCAACTTGCCTCCCCCTCTTCCTGCCTGATCTGAAGAGAACCAAATGTTTTCCTGAACCATCTTAAGTCTCTGAGATGTCATTCTGTCTCTAAAGAAAGCAGCTGCAGGTATTATTTTGTAGAATCTTTCAGATCCTAAAACCCCCTTGTAGGACTGGGGGTTTGTGGCATACCTTGGTGCTGAAAGGCTATGCCTAGCATGCTCGAGGGCCTGGATTTTTGTTCCCCAATACTGCATAGGAGAGGGAGAGATGGGGTAGGGAGGGAGGAAAGATAGAGGGGGGAAGGAGGGAAAAGAAGGAAGGAAAGCAGGGAAGAGGCAGAAAATCCTCTTCTGGACCGGCCTCTGATTATTCGCTCCTCAGTGCAAGAAGCATGCTAACGCGGGCTCATCCACTCTGCACCTGCCCCCCAGCCAGCCAGCTCTCCTGGAGGGTGAATCCTGCTCTCCAGCTTTTTGCCTATAGAAAGTGCTTTCAAAACTACAGCCTTGGAGATGTTCTGTACTGTAAGGTCTGTTTTAAATGAACAAGAATAGCCTTGAAAGGAGGGAACATGGACTAAAAACCACCCTGACTGGCACCCAGCAGGCCGTGTGAAACGTGGCGGAAAAAGTCTAGCTCCTTTTGCTCCTCAGCTGGGCCTCCCGCTTCCGGAATGCTAACTGTATATAAATGAACTTCTCTGCTTTTTTTTTTTTTTTTAGAGCTATAGCAGTGGCTGCACTTCTAAATTTAAGTAATATACTGTTAAAGTTAATGTAGTAGTTACACTGCCTGCATATGAAATCCAGGTTTTCCTCCTTATTAGCTTTTATGATTTTGTTTTCTTTTATTTTTATTCTGGATGAACTTCTATCTTCTCATCTGAAAAATGGAAGATATTATTCACCTCAGTGCAGGTGCAAGGTGTGATTAATCAGTGTCCCTCAGTGCGTTAAAAAGACAGGTCTCTGGGTGCCGTCAGCTCTCAGGGCTTTACACTGTGACGTCAGAGGCACCCATGGCTAACAGTGGCCTACTTCTGAGAAACACCCGTGGGACAGTGTTATTGTCATGCAAAGCAAGACAGCTGAGGCACCAAAAGGCAGGGTTATCTGGGAGGTCACCGTGGTGTAAGTCCATTTCTGGCTCGTGGCTGTTTTCGTAATGACCAGTGCCCTGTTCTCTGTATCTACTGCTTCTCTGTTGGGCAAACAAGAACTCAACTGAGAAGTGCCACATCTGGCAGTGACGTCACCGTGTCACAGCAGGGCACCGGTGCGTGCTGAGATCTGGAGTTCTCTGCCTGGTTGGCTTTCCTTCTCCTGCTGTGGCTTCTTCAGAGGTTTTAAGGAAACCAAATACGAAGAATTTCCTAAGCACAGGGGCTCCAAAAGCTGCAGTATTGGCTGGTGGAAGTGCTCCTCGCTTCCCATGTGCCGCTCTCCTGGCTCTCGGCTTCTCTAACCTCTTTCCACAGTGGCTGGGAAGCCACTCTAAGCCTTCAGTGTGATAGGACAGACTATCTGCTGCAGTTTTCCAATTGGATTCAGACTCCTCTATTGACTACCATGCGTCCAAGCCTGGAAAGCAGAGGAAGCCAGCTCTCCACAGCATGAATTTAACTCACTGCAGAGAAATGTGAAGCTCCCTGCCAGTACGTTGCCACGGGGCCTCCCCCAGTAGTGCAATATATAGCAGGGACAGAGACAGAGAGATGGAGGCAGAAAGACACGGACAGAGACAGCGGTAGAGAG
>NDGN011326163.1:0-20038 GCA_002564285.1 Tympanoctomys barrerae
TTAATTATTGAAACTGTCCTATCAATTTGATTTGAAACTGTCTCATTTCTATTTGTTTATCAATAAAATTATGAGAAAAAATAAAAAATAAAATAAAATACCTACCCCCCCAAAAAAAGAAGTCTACCCCATAACTGCGTGAGGCTTTGGGGGGACACCTAGACATAAGCCATAACACTCATCTTTCCCCCTTTTTTTCCAGAAGAGGTCATAAACCTGTCATGTTACAGTTGCCCATATCCATATTTCTGAAGATATGGACACAGATGGGAATTCTGGGTCCTATTAAGATATTACCATATACCAATTTATTTAATTGAAGTCTCCTTCCGTTGTCCACTCTTGATCAAGCCTAAGGATAAACTACAGATTTTCACATGAGACTTTTATTAAGTAAACACACATGTTTTCTTTTGTTAATCTCTTGCCTCAAGATTGTCACCTGTAGGATGTCTCACCATGACACAGACTCTGCACATGCATCCGTTTTCAGATATTAGAGAGAAGATGCAGGAATTTTGATCTTTACTGCTCTGCTAGTTCTAATTTTTTATTTGAAGTGAAGCATATAGTGTCTGTAAGCCTTCCTTCCCATCTGGAATGTAGGGGCAGTTATATATGCTTTTTGGGATTTTGAGAAGAACTAAGATAACATACCTGCAATTGATGTTTTGCTTGTTTGTTTTCGCACAGCTGGCAGTTGAAACCAGAACCTTCAACTGAGCTGTGGAGTGGTACAAACCATCCTCAGCTCCCACAGCCATGTTCAAAAGGGCTTTTTAAAATTTAATTTTATTTTGAATAGTAAAAGAAAAGCAAGAAAAAAATCAGAAACAAAGAATGAAACAGGGCAACATACAGCGGTGCATGTTACAGATTTTCAAGCGAAGAGTAACTGATTAACAATGGTTGATATGTTATCTACTTTATCATCATATCTGTTGCTCAGATGAGCAGATATTGTTATGTAAGGTTGGATATATGGTTGGGTATTACCACTTGCTTTCAAGAAACCTTAAATTTTTGTTCTTGTCTTTTATTTAACCTTTTTAAAAAGTTTGTTTTAAAGAAAGTATAGTAATAATTGATATGACATTAGAAACAGTACACATTAAAGAGACCAAGATGTCAGGTATTCAAGCCTGGTTTTTGTATTACACATTGTTGTCCTCGATGAAGTTGCTTAGATCACACCTATGAGCACACAGAGTTAGTCAAGGTGAAAATTCTACACATTAACTGCTATTTTCAAAAGACTGATGGAGATTTTCAGTACAATCACCTCAGCTATCCTGTATATATACTTGTATGTTTTTCCCCTAGTTTTTTTCTTTCTTCTTTTTTTAGGTCTTTCTAAATTGCTCAGCTGCCCAGGTTGGTGTAAAATTCATGATCTTGCTGCTTCAGCCTCCCCATGTGCAGGGCTTGCTGACACACTCAGTATACCTAAGCACACTGAGCTCACTTCAGCTTAGTTGAAAGCAAAACCAATGCTAGACTCCAAACACAGAACACATAAAATAAAAATATCCAAACAGTGATGAAGGAAATTTATCAAAAGAGAAATGTAATGCAGCTTATTCTGTGTTAGCGTCTGTGACAATGCACTCCTGCAGCATCGTGCAGAATGACCAGCCTATGCATAGTCCTCAGCCAACTCTTCATCCCTGCTGCTAAGAACACTTGAAATGGTCCAGTGTTATAATGCTTCCAGTTTCCTCTTCTCTCTCAGGGACAGGGCTGGGACAAACCTTGACCACTGGCCACACACTGGCAGCCAAGTATATGGAGTAAGTCCAGGCTGCAGAGACGTCTCTGCTTAATTGGCTCACATTAATAGAGCCACGAGCTGCCAGCCTCAGTGGTGTTGCTCTTATTTCTCATGTAAAACACTGATTCTTCACTCCTCTTCCTAATAACATCACCTGTGAAATGAAAACTCAGTGAGGCAGTGCTCAGAAACCCTCACTTGGTACCAGAACCTGGCTGACGAGGAGAAGAGGAAGAAGTTGTTCTACCTGCCTGGCTCTCCTGGGACCTTCTGCTGGAAAGTAATAAAGAACGTGGCTCACAGGGTCTCTTAAGCCATCCTCCCTGGAAACCAGCTGCACTCAGAAATATTTAACATGTACCCACCTTCCTAAAAATAGGAAAGAAAAATCGATAAACACTAAATGATTACAATCCTCTGATCAAAGTGGTTTTAAATAAGGTTATCTTTAGCTTTAGCCCCTCTCTGACATTCAACTACAAGCAAAATATGCTAACTAGGGCTTCCAAAGGTGGGCACATTGCGTCCCAAATGTGTCCTGTCTACGCATGTGCCATGGTGTTCACTGCTGCAGTGGTCTCATCTAGCCCACATGGGGGTAAAAGCTGAATTTGTAATTAAGTGGGGACATTTGAAAATCTACTTATAAATCTTCGCTCTGTTATTCCTGGTTGTTTGCTTGCTAGGATTAGAAATTGGGGGTGAAGCGAGCAAAGCTCCACAGCAGGGAGGCCTGGTTTGGGACAGGGGAGAGTGGAACTTCAGCAGAGAGGCTGGGTTATGGACTCTGTGATAGAACTCCCTGCAGAGTGGTTCAGAGAGAGATCCAGCGAGCTGAGCCAGGAGCAGAACATCTAGCCGGCAGGGTACAGCGGGTTCACGTCCATGGACCACAGCAGGAAGAAGCCAAGCACAGCGGCCAGATCCAAGTCAGGCTCAGCTGGTCAAATTCCAGTTTGGTAGATCTTGATCCAGTGAGCTGAGGCCTACTGCTAGGCCCAGTGGGGCCGGGACCTAGAATTAGATTTATGGGAGCATCCTTTCAAGACAGAGGTGGCAATAGGAACTGGTGTGAACTAGTACGCCTAGATGTCTCTAGGTACATCAAGGGGACGTGACCAGGCAGAACTTAACTTAGGGGAACAAAGTTAAATACAAATTCTCAATTTATTATCTGCTTAGATATATAGCCATAATGGTTGCTTTCATGGTCTAAAATACAAAACCATTAGATACAAAAGATTGTCAACTGCTAAGTCTTTCTACCCAGTATTAGTGTTGCTGATTGTATTACCGTAAATAGAAAATAATATCTGCCTTAATCCCATGCTCTCTCTTGGGTAATAACATAGGGAGGCACTTGGGTAATAACTCACCACAGCCCTACAATGAAGGACAGAGGACTGTGCCAAACAGAAAGCAGTATCTCACTCTCAATCAATAAAGAGGGCAAGATCCTGGGACATTCACAAAATAAGACTCTCTAACACAGAAGACAGGCCTAAAGAACAGACTCTTTATAGAGAGGCTCTGATCACAGTGACACAGCTAAGTACTATCAAACCTTTGCAAATACAGTACCACAGAAATCAATACAAAGAGTTATCGCTGAAATATAAAATGACAAAAAGACAGAGCAAAATGCATTCTCAGGCCCCAAGCCCACCTAGAACAAATGCCAGAGACACTGGCAAAGAAGAAGTTGGAAGTCACATCTGCAATAATAGCATCTGAAGTAAAGAAACAACTGCACAATGCTTCAGAAGAAATCAGATCAGAAAGAATCTCCCAAGTAAAAAAAGAAATGATAACAATAATGAAAGAATTACTAAGCATTCTTAAAGAATAGACAGATGAAAAAAATAAAGAATAGAAAAATGATGGAAACCTTGAACAAGCAATATAGAAAAGAAATAGGATGCATAAAACATATTCAAAGAGATATTTATAAGATTAAAAACTCCATTAAAAGTTGGCAAAACTGTCTAAATGAAACTAAAGATAGATCGGGTGGGCCAAATAGCTGAGTGGATTAAAGCACCTGCAAGCAGGTGCAGGGGCTGGGGGTTTGATCCCTGGGGCCTGCCGTGCTGGCCCTATCCCCAGGGAATGCTGAGAAGGCAATTGAGTCTGGGCATTGTGGTGTGTGCCTGTAATCCCAGCTCTTGAGAGGCTGTAAACAGGCAGATCACTACTAGTCCAATCTAGTAGTGAGATGCTGAACACCCTGTAGATGCTTCCCTAAAAAATACAAAAAAAGAAAAAGAATAAAAGAAAGAAAGAAGAAAGTAAAGATAGACTTTCAGACCTTGAAGACACTATTGCAGATCTCTTAAAAACAAGTGAGATGCTGGAGATAATAATTCAACAGCTGCAAGACAATGTGAAGATGAACAACATAAGACTAATAGGCATCAATGGGAAAGAGTCAACATAAATGATATAAAAAGAATATGGGTAGAAGTAATAGCAGAACATTTACCAAATATGGGAAAACAATCTGACATTCAGTTAAGTGAAGCATATAGAACTCCAAATAACATCCACCCAATTAAAACCACATCAAAGCATATAATAATCAAGATAAAAAAATTCAGCAGAAGGACAGCATACTAAAAGCTGCTAGGGAAAAGAAACAGGTCACATTTAAAGGAAAACTCATCAGAACAACAGTAGATTTCTCTTCACAAACCATCAAGTCACGAAGAGCATGGAGCAAAGTAATTCAAGTCCTACAAGAAAACAAATTCCAACCCAGACTGATACACCCTTCAAAACTCTTTCAATTTTAATAGAGAAGTGAAGTATTTCCACAACAGAGAACAACTAAAGATTTTCATGATGACCAAGCCAAACCTACACAGAGTACTAAAAAATCTAGAAAAGGATCAAAATGACCAAAGCATCATGAATGAGAATGGAAAGAATCCACTAAACAGGGCAAACAATAAAACAGAGGAGAATAGTAAACCAAAAGCAGGAAAATACAGGAACACCCAACTATATAAGACAAATTTTGATGGACATGAAAAATCTAATATCCAATGCTACAATCTTAACAGAGGACTTTAATACCCCCTTATATCAAAAAGATAGGTCCAGGAGACAAAAACTAGCAAAGAGGTAGTAGTAGTGAACCAGACCTTTGAACAAATGAACTTAGTGGATATATACAGAGTGCCCCACCCAACAACATCAGAATACACATTTTTTTTCAGCTGCACATGGAATATTTTCTAAAATAGATGACACACTAGTCCATAGGTAATGCTTAAACATATTACATAAAGCAGAAATTATCCCATGCATATTGTCTGACCACAGTACAATGAAACTGGAAATTAATGACAAAAGAAACCATAAAAGGCCAATAAACTTATGAAAATTAAATAACACCCTCCTCAGCAATCAATGGGCTGCAGATTCAATTAAACAATATCTACAATCCAATGAAAATTCAAGCAAAACTTAATGCAATTTGTGGAATAATATAAAAGCAGTTCTTAGAGATTTATAGTAGTGAACTCACACATTAGGAGAACAAATAAATACCCTGATGTTGCACCTCATTCTCCTACATAAAGAAGAGCAAACCAATCCCAAAGCCCAAAGATGGGAGGAAATCATAAAGATTAGAGGAAAAATTAATGCAATTGACAAAAAGAAAGCAATACAAGTAATTAATGAATGAAAAAGCTGGTTGTTTGAAAGATTAAATAAAATTGACAAACCCCTCGCTAACCTCATCAAAAAGAGGAAAGAAAAAACTCAAATTCAAGCAATAAGGAATGAAAAGGGAAAAATTACCACAGATCCTGTGGAAATTCAGAAGATCCTCAAGAGCTACTTTGAAAATCTTTTACATTCACAGAGTCAAAGAGACAGAAGAAATGAATAAATTCCTAGATAGGTACAAACTACCAAAATGGAATACAGAAGCTATAAAAACTCTGAATAGCCCAACATCAACCAATGATATTGAAAAGTAATCAAAAGCTTACCAAAAAAGAAAACCCCAGGGCTTATGGATTCTCAGCTGAATTCTACAAGAAATTTAGAGTAGACTTAATCCCAATAGTCAACCAAATCTTTAATAAAATTGAAAAGGAAGCAATACTCTCAAAATCATTCCTGGAGGCAAGTATTATACTGATACCAAGATCAGAGAAAGATTCAACCAAAAAGGAAAACTATAGGCCAGTCTTTTTCATGACCATAGATGCAAAAATCCTCAATACAATCTTAGCAGAGAGAATACACCAAATCATTAAGGAGATTATACACCATGACCAGGTAGGATTCATCCAGGAATTCAAGGATGGTTCAACGTACACAAATCTATACATGCAGTACGTGATATCAATACATCGCAAACCAAAAACCACATGACCATCTCAGCTGATGCACAAAAGCCTGGAGTGATGGCTTGACAAAGTCATTCATGATCAAAGTCTTACAGAAAATTGAAATAGATGGGCTGTGCCTCAATCTTATAAAAGCCAGCTATGACAATCCAACTGCTAACATATTTCTAAATGGGGAGAAACTTAAATCTTTTACTATCATATCAGGTGCAAGACGAAGATGTCCTCTAGCACCACTTCTATTCAATATAATTCTTGAATCGTTACCTAGAGCCATTAGACAAGAGAGGGAAATAAGAGGAATAAGAATAGATAAAGAACAAGTTAAACTATCATTATTTGCATATAATGTGATCCTCTACTTGGAAGACCCATAAAAGTTCACCAAGAAGCTCCTAGAATTAATAAACAAATTCAGCAGCATATCAGGTTACAAAGTCAATACCCAAAACTCAACACCATTTTTCTTAAGGAAGGGTCTACAGGATGTTCAGGGTCTCACTACTAGATAAGACTCATAGTGATTCATTCACCTGTTTACAGCCTCCCAAGAGCTGGAATTACAGCTGTGTGCTACCACACCCAGTCTCAATTGCTGTCTCAGTGCACCTCAGGGGCGGGGCTGCCACAGCAGGTCTAGGGAGCGAATCCCTGGCCCCTGAGACTGCTTCCAGGTGCTTTAATTCACTGAGCTATTTGGCCGACCCCCAATAATATTTATTTATTTATTTATTTATTTATTTATTTATTTTGGTGGTACCAAGGATTGAACTCCGGATCTTGTGCTTGCCAGCGAAGCAATTATTCCACTGAGCTATCCCCCAGGTCCCTATATATACACCATTCTTTTACACAGATAAAAACACACTGAGAGAGAAATAGGAGAAACAATAACCTTCAAAATGCAATCAAAAAAGAGAAATACCTAGGAATTAATCTAACTAAGGAAGTAAAAAATCTTTATAGTGAAAATTGCGGTATTCTGAAAAAAGAGATTGAAGAGGATTTCAGAAAATGGAAAGATATTCCTTGCTCTGGGATAGAAGAACCAACATTGTGAAAATGGCCATACTCCCAAAATTGCTATTCAGATTTATTGCAATCCCCATCAAAATACCACCCACATAACTCACAGATCTAGAGAAAACATTCCTAAAATTCATTTGGAACTAGAAAAGACCTAGAATAGCAAATGCAATCTTGGGCAACAAAGGCAAAGCAGGAGGCATTACAATACCTGAATTGAAATTATGCTACCAAGCTACTGTGATAAAATCAGCACAGTACTGGCAAAAAAGAGACCCGAGGACCAATGGAACAGATTAGAAGATGCAGATACAACTATAACCACATTCAGTCATGTTACCTTTGACAAAGGGGCACAAATGTACACTGGAAGAAAGAGAGCCTGTTTACCAAATGGTGCTGGATAAAGTGGCTCTCTACATGCCGAAAACTAAAACTAGACCTGGGTCTATCACCATGCACTAAGCTAAGGTCAAAGTGAATTAAATATCTAAACATTAAAATAGAAACACTAAATCTCCTGGAATAGGCAAACAGTTCATGAACAAAGATCAAACTGCATGGGAAGTACTTCAAAGAATGAACAACTGGGACCTTCTCATATTGAGAAGTTTCTGGACATCAAAAGAAATCACTAACAGAACAGAAAAATAACCTGCAAAATTGGAAAATGTCCTAACAAATAATCACTCAGCTAAAGTTCTCCTATCCAGAATGTATACAGAACTAAAACAAAATTAGGGCCCCTAAATTTAAGGATCCAATCCAAAAATGGACATCTGAGATGAATACAAACTTAGAGGAAGAAATATAACAGGCAAATAAATACCTGAAAAAATCCTCCACATCACTGGCCATTTGAGAAATGCAAATTAAAACAACATTGAGATATCATCTCACCCCAGAAAGAATGGCTATCATAAATATATTAACTAATAGCAAATGTTAGATGCAGGTGCAGGGTCTGGGGCCTTGATCCCTGGGCCTGCTGTGCCAGCCCTACCCCAGGGCATGCTGAGAAGACAATTGAAACTGGGTGTGGTGGAATGCACCTGTAATCCTAGCTCTTGGGAGACTGTAAACAGGTGGACCACTATAAGTCTGATCTAGTAGTAACACCCTGAGCATCTTGTAGATCCTTCCCTAAAGAGAAAAAATACAAAGAGAAAATAAAGTGCTGGAAAGGCTTTGGGAAAAAAGGAACCCTTCTCCAGTGCTGGTGGGAATGTAGACTGTTACACTATGGAAATCAGTGTAGAGACTCCTCAAAAAACTAGGATTAGATGTCCAATTCAATCCAGCTATTCCCCTTCTTGTATTTTTACAAAAGACCTGAAAACATCATACCATAGTGATATATGTGAAGACACGTTTATAGCAGCGCCATTTGTCAGAGTCAAATCTCGGAAGCAGCCAAAATGCCCAGCCCTGAGGAATGGATGAAAAAAATGTGGTATTTTTTTTTTTATAAAATAGAGTATTATTCAGCTATAAAGAAAGACAAATTTGAAGCCTTCATAGGTAATTGGATGCAACTAGAGGCTGTACTCATAAGTGAAACAAACCAGACACACATGTGCAAGTATAGTATTGTATCCCTAGTGTAAGAACCTGAAAGAAAAAATAAGGTCTGAAAGGTATAACAGATATAATAAAATGAAAAGAAATGGAACTTAAAGATTGAAAAGTGAAGAGGAGAGAAAGGAGAAAAGATAGGAAAAAAGGGTAGGGGGAGAAACATGCAAGTATATATGTAGGATGGCTGAGGTGCTAAGAATCTCCATCAGTTTTTTTTGTTTAAATAGCAGCTACTGCATAGAATTTTCACTGTGACTAACTCTATGCTGGTATTTGCATCTAGGCAACTACGCCGAGGACAGCAATGTGTAATACAAAAGCCATGCTTGAGGTCTGTCATCTTGGCCTTCTTACTGTGTACTGTTTCTAATGGCATATCAATTATTACTATACTCTCTTTAAAACAAATTTTTTAAAAAGGTAAAAGGACAAAAACAATTTTTTAAAAAGGTAAGAGACACAAAGACAAAAATTTAAGGTTTCCTGAAAGCAAGCAGTAATATTCAGTCATATATCCAATCTTACATAACTATATCTGTTAAGCTGAGCAACAGATTTGATGACTAAAAACTAGATACATCAGCCATTGGCAGTCAGCTATTCTTGTTTTGATAGTTTACAACATATGTGTTGTTTTATGTCAGCCCTTTTCTGTTCTTGTTTCTGATTTTTGGTCTTGCTTTTGTTATTACTCTTTAAAGTAAAGTAAAATAAAAACAAATTAGAAAAGAAATTGGGGATGAGGAGTGAGTATGAAGCATACTAGCAGAATTGATTCTGACCATCCAAGACTTAGGGTATGTGTCTTGTCCACCTCAAATACCTTCACCCCAGATGGGAAAGGGGAGCTTCCTCTGCAGCTTAAGCCTTGACTTACATATTCCTTTCTTAGCAAGGATTTTCCTGCCCCAAATTCCAATGTTCCCCTTAACTAGAGCATCTAACTCATCCGCTTCTCCACTACATTCCTTGCAGAGGTAGATAATATACCAATTAGAGCAGGGTAGATACTATACCCATCAAACGTGTGCATGGCCAGTGTCCCTTCCAAGCATGTGTGAAACCTTGGGTGCTAATGTGCTCCAGGCTCTGGGAACAGTGCCTGGCAGGTAGAAGGAGTCCGGTCTAGATTTGGTGCAGGAGAGCAAGAGTTAGGCAGCAACCTTAACAGAATCCCAGAGATTCTCATCCCAGTTCCACCACTTAAGCTCAGGCAGTCCTTTACTTTGCCTCTCTATAGCTTATTGTCTTCATTGGAAAACTGGGAAGGACCGTAATAATTCCTATTTCACAGAACTGCAATGAAGACAAAGTACACTGGTATATACAGCAGTTAGGCTGGAGTTTGACATGTGGTGGCGCATTCCCTAAGGGACTATGATGACTGGTGTTATGAACAGTGACACCCCACAATTCCTAAGTATGTATTGTGTGCTAGAAAGCCCCTCATGAGCATGTAGTATACGTACACTAGTACTTGGTACATATTAAGTATATAATAAATATTAGCTGTCATTTTATTTTATTTCTTTTAATCTGCAAAGCTAGATAGTGTGGAAGATGCTATTATTTTGTTCTGATTAAGCTTGGTAAATTTGCTTAACTCCCTTTTTGCAGTCTGCTGGTGAGGTTTAAATGTGCAAAGCCACCCTGAAGAACTCCGGGCCGTGAGCTCACTATGGAGCCACTGGCTGAGGCTTGTTGTTTACAAGGTGCAGGTGGTGATGTTTGCTTTCAGGCTAGGCTTTTTCTGCCTAGTTGTTAGTTTCAGTGGCTATAAGAGGAAACTGCAGCATCTTAGATCACCACCTCCCACTCAAAGTTCAAATTCAATCCAAGCCTATTCTTTCCATTACAAGGGTGAGTTACATGCAATCCATCACGCGGGTCCTGTTGATTGAAATTGTTTAAATTGGCTGAGTACACACACTGTAAATCCAGAGCCCAAGGTTTCTGAACCAACTGGGTTTGAGAGCTCAGGGTGTGACTTTCCCCTCAGGGCTTTCAGTATATCTGCAGCCCCATAAAGGCAAATTCCCTCCTCCTTCTTCCTGCAGTTACTGCTGCAGTCAGAGCTAGGGAGGCTTTCTGCATTGCCCGGGTGAGAGCTGGGAGAGCTACAGCATATTCATGGCTGGGACATGGGAGCAAAGGGAGGCAAACACACATCTTCTTAGGATCTCGGAGTCAGGATGAATTTGTAGAACTAAGCAGGGAAGTGGGAGGTAGACCTCAGGGGACCGGGGCAATCACTTGTGAATGGCAGCACCACCTCCAGGGTTGTTCCCAAGCAGCAGTCTCTATAAGGTTTTAACTTCTTTTTGCTTCATGGCCCCAAATCCCCTCTTGCCCCAGGAAGAGCAGGTCAGCCCCATAAAGACACATCACTGGAGTGAAAAAGATAGTGTTTTGGATTTGCAGGGACTGGGCTCAGAGCTTATCCCAGGAAGTAGATGGGGAATGAATCCCAAGACAGCAGGCTTGATGACCAAGCTCTGTGCTGTTCCCCTCCCCTTCCTGCCCATCAAACTCATGGAGATAAGAGCTGTTCAAAAGGATGACTGGAGCTGGGGATGTAGCTCAGTTGTGTAAGTGCCTGCCTTTGACAGCCAGTACCAAAAGGGTGAATGGAGAAGTTCCCAGTGGAAGGAGCAGTGAATGGACATTGAGGAGGAAGCCCATCCATGTAGTCCTGGGAAAAATAAGCAGGCTTGAAAGTTGATGGGTGGGGATCTATCAACAGGCAAGTTGGATAAAAACAGCCAGCTGGAGGAGAATATGCAGGGATTTGGGGAGAGTGGGAATTGAAGGGCGGATGACCTGAGAACAAAGATGGGCAGGGGAGGGAGGGGGAAGGCGAGGTGGGCCTTCTCACTGATGGACTTGAGAAATATTGTGAAAGGGGACTTCTCCTTGGGAAGCCCAGGTATGGGCTTCTATATGTGATAAGAGCTTGGATTTGAAGGGACTGGGCTCAGAGCCTATCCCAGGAAGTAGATGGGGAATGAACCCCAGGACAACAACCTGCTTGGAAAACACAAGGTCCTGAGTTTGACTGGCAGTGCCAAAAGGGTGACTGCCTCCTATATGTGATAAGAGCTTGTCCCATGTGTTAGCCATGAGTTTATAGCATGACAGAGGGGCCATCTCTGAGCAAAGAGGAGGCAGGTGATATGCAGTTTAGAAGTCCTGGGAGGCTGTCCCTGCTTCTACACAAACCCCGTGGCCCACTTCTTCCTTCTCTTTATTTTTGACTTGAGTATCCAGATTCAGTGTTGGTCTTTGAGGGTAAAAAACAAATTAGCCCTGGAGGGAATCTATTTGAATAGCAAGCATTAAGGAAGGTAATGAGTGTAATTGTTCTCTCTCATGAATTCATCTGGACTTTGCTTCAATGTCTGGTTGGAGAATAAGTAGGAGGAGAGTGTAGCTGCCCATCAGGAGGCAGAACCTTCTGTCTGCTGGAGAGAGGGCAGGGATGGCCTGGGCCTGGGGCAGGGCCTGGCAGGAAGCCCACTGCAGACGCAGGGCAAGGGCGGGCTCAGTTACAAAAGTGCCAGGCAGCACAGGAGAGAGGCCCGCAAGACAGAGACCATGACTGGACCCGAGAAGGAAAGATGGCGGCCCCGAGCCAGCAGTAGCACAGAGCCGCCATCTCCGACACTCATTTCTCCCTGCTGTCTCCCATTCGGGGTGAGAAACCCACCTTTCTCACAAGCTATTTCTCTCTCATCTCTTTCCTCTCTACACAGGATGAGATCTCAGCTCTCTCAAACAACTTTTCTGTTTGTTACTTGTTTTTAATGAAGGAGCAGAGCAGTTAACCTTTCTAACAAATTTCTTAGAGATGATGGTAAAATGTTAGCAAAATGTTTTGGGTCTTCCTTCAAAATTACTCTTTCAGTAGTGTGCATGATAATACTAAAACTAAAAAACACTTTATTATGTAGCACACACTTGAGTTTATGTGACACTGTTGGGCCACAACGATCCTTTCATTTCTCTCCTTCTCCTTCTCCAGTTGGATTGAGAAAGGTAGAAAAGATGGAGGAGTTGGAAGCAAGACTCAAGTAAGTCAATGGATTCTGATAGGGTCAAAGTGGAGGGAGAGAGAAAGGAAGAGAGGGAAAGAGGAAGGAAGGGAGGGAGGGAGGAGGAGAGGTGGGAGTGTTCGTGATGGTTATTGTCCCACCACTGTCTTTAGTGAATTAAAGTGGTGGACATAAGAGTCCTTGTTAATGAGTGCAGATGAGACTTTTTTAATGGAGAAGAGAGACACAGGAAAGACAGCAGGCGGCGAGGCTAGAGCTAAATGTGGTCTGACTCATTACATTAGGACCATTTTCCCTTCTTGGCAAGTATGATGCTGCTTTGAGAGAGAGAGAAGATTTTGGAGTGGGAGGTTTTATGTACTCTCTAAGCAGAAAAGAAAGAGAATCCCAGAATTAGAAAATACAGAATAATCAGATTCTATTTAACGCCTTCCCTTGTATCCAGGGGATTACACATAAGCCACTTAAGCTGAAGCCTCGAGGGCTGCGGTTGGTCCCATTTCTATTAAAGTCTCTCCTAACAGGAGAGCACAGTCCTTTTTTATTTTTGAGAGGAAAGAAAAAAAAAGCTGATGATGGTACTAGTCTAACTCTAAATGATACTAGTTCTTCTAATAACTCAATGATGCAGTGTGTTTGCCATCTAATTTCATCCAAAACACCCTAAACTGAAAATAAAGTGCTGTTTAATAGGCATGAAAAGATGTCATTTTATTTTGCTGAATGTTCTAGTAGCAACTACTAATTATTTCAACGTATTTTTTTGTGTAATTATTTGAAACAGACTATTCAGAGTTTCCCCATTAACTTCAAAAATATTTCAGTGTCCTAGAGAAATTTAACAGTGTAAAATTAAATATCTTTCCCCTTCTTTCTTGAATGGACTGGGAATACAGCTGGATGATGTTGATGGAGGAAACAAATCTGATGCAAATAGAAACAAGTGAATAAGAAAGGAAAAATCTCACCTCAAAAGTCTCTTCCAGTTCAGGGCTTCTTTCCTGCTGCACTCAATGTTCTAGTAGTTGGGGGCAGATTATAGAAGAAATCCTCTAGACATGACTTAGGCTTTGAGCTTGGTGATGAGTGTCTGGGGAGTCAAGGAACTTCTTTTGGACATGCAGAGCACTAATGGTGGAGGAATGTAGTGGGGAGGAGTCCTGGCACCTTCCAAGGCTGATTTCAAATAGACTTGCTCATCTCCTCCTGGGGCCTCTTCTTCTTCTGTCATTCCCATCCACTTCTTAGCCTTGATGCTTTTTCTTAACATAGTACTTCCGTGTCACAAAAAAGCCTTTTCACCTCATTCAGAATGACAGAAATAGACTCATTCTCCCTGTGACCAACCCCAGCTGCTTGAAAGGGATTTATAAAATGATGATCTAAATAAGTCTCTATGAGGATCTGGAATCAATGGGAAATGAACCTCTTCCCAGCAGATGGCTACAGGCTAGACCTCTAGGTTTAGCAGTTCCTGGTTGGGATTATTCTATTAGGTGACTTTCCATCCTTATAACAAAGCTTCAAACACTGGCTACTTATGAAGTAAAAAGAAGTCTGTTTTGGTTCACCATTATGGAGGCTCAAGTCAACGATTTCATGGCCTAATCAGCTTGGACCTCTGGCAAGGGCAGTACATGCTGGTGGGAGGCAGCGTCCCACAACCCTTTCCAGTGTGTACCTCCCATGGCCTCATGATGCCCCACTCAGTCTTGCTTTCTAAAGTGTACATTCAGACTACCAACCTGGAGACAACCTGGAGAATGTGTGTCCTTTTGAAGGACACACATTCAAACTACAGCAATGAGTTCTGAGATCCCTCTGAGGTAAGGGCACCATCATACCCCCTTCTCTTCAAATGAGGCTCTCTTCCCCAGAGCATGAAGTGCACTGCAGTCACCCCTCCAAGCACAGCACAGAACTAGGAGGCTAACTGAGTTCTGACACTTGGAGGAGTGGTAGGAGACACGCCACATCCTCAGGGAGCAAAACTGAGAAAGACCCACGCACGTGGCAGCTTCTTTGCCTGGCCATGCCGTGGCCCACTCCTCATGGGAAGGACGTTTCCCCGCAGCAAGAAGACATCAGGACAGCTTGTAAATGCCCCCACTCGTGTTGGTTTCATGCTCTAGTGTACTTGTACATGAATCTGCTTATCTTCATCAAAACCACATTAGGAATAGTTGGTGGCACTCCGCAGGCTTCTCGCTTCCTGGAGCTCTTTCACCTGCACTTGACACATGAAAATGACTACAAGAGGTGGGACCATACAGCTGAGTCCCATTCAGGGCACGGTTCTAGGAGCAGCTTGCAGTCACTGGGCTGAAGTTAGATTTGTCGTTCACCTCCTCCTGGGGCCTCTTCTTCTTCCGTCATTCCCATCCACTTCTTAGCCTTGATGCTTATTCTTAATATATCACTTCCATGTCACAAAAAAGTCATGTTCTTACACATCATGCTGCCTAATACCTAACTGTGATGGAGACAGGAAATAGGAAGTAGAAGCAGCTGAAGTTAAAGCATGACCTCTTCTTCTTTCTAAAGACCACTTTCACATGTAGATGTTCCATCTCCTCATTTAATCTGCTTGAGAATTCCTAAAAGGAAATCTCAATTAGGCTACAATTAATCTGATGATATGTACTTCAGACTAAAAGCACTGTCCACGGAAAGATCAGCTGGCAAAAGAGGACTTCCAGTCAGAGGAAGGCTCTGTCTGAACCAAGCCGACTAGTGGGCATTGTTTGGCCCTTCATGCCTACAGTAGGCAGGGAGTACTGAGAAGCTGTGGAAAGGTTCCCCGCAGATCTTGGGGTGGGTCTGGCCAGAGGAAAAAGGAAGACTTTTCTTACCACTGAGGAACTTTCAATCCCAGATAGGCATCAATAGGCAGAATAGGACAACAACAGAGGACATAACAGTCTGTATCCTTTGAATGAATACTTTGGTTATGAACACTTCAAACTCCGAGCACCCATTGTTGAATAAATGACATTGGTTTCGAGGTATCATGTATGTTCCCAGGCTCATCCACATTCTTGTTAGCAAAATGGCAGAAATCTCTTTGTTTTGACTGCCTGTCTCTTCTACCTTTTGATCAATGTCCAAGCTGAGACCTAGATGTCCCAGGAGTATATCTCAATTTTCATGGCAATTACCTTTCCTTAAAGTTAATTATCATTTTTACGTGACTCATCTTAGTTGCCTATAACCACTATTTAGACCAGAAGCATGAGAGGCAGCCTCCACTCTCCACTCCCCTCTCCCTGCCCAATCATGAGTCACATTCATCTCTCCAGAGCCGTTTATTGGAGTCCTAGGAGACAAGTAAGTGAAGAGGAAGGCAGCAGTTGTGGCTTTTAGCTTTTTTCTACTTATATTATAAACAAGCTACCCTGGGGGTGGGGGTGTAGAATGCACACAATGTCTATGTCTTCCTTTTGTACAGGATGAAGATGTTTATATATAAGAATTTTGGCAGTCTGCTGAGTCACTTAATTGAACTTCTAAACCTCTCAAGTTGACACAATGTATCAAGCAGTACATATGCTAAGAGAAAAATTTTCTATTTCCTAAGAGAAAATTAAGCATTTATTTTATAGCTTGAACAATCAAGCCATGGCACAATTAAATAATGTGTTTCAGAAAGCCCAGCAAGCTTGTATGGGAGCAGGATGAGCCCAAAGCCCAGACTCCTCCTATCCAATGCCAATAACAATGCTTCCGTGGATAAATATCTCCAAGCACAGTCCAGACTGCATTCTGTTTAGAAAGAAGGAAAGAAGAATATTAATTCTGGCCCTCAGAGAATCCCAATAGAAACACTTAAGTACTCTTAAATGCACTCAAATAAAAAGGGCAATTAATATAGCTCTAAGAAGGATGGCTTTTGGATCTATAAAATATTGACCTTACATGGCTGTGAGGACTAAATAAGAGAGTACGTATAGAAACCTCTGGGCCCTTCAAGCCCAGAGCAGCACAAGGGGCCGAGAGGAGTTACCTACCCAGGTGGGGATGCCATAGGCCCAGTGGGCAACAACCTGTTTAAACAGGCAGAAACTACTCAGTTCTAACAGTGTGAGATTCAGAAAGTAGGTGCTGAAAATCCCTAACGCTTCCAATTTTTCAAAAGAAATATTTCATATTTAAATGTTGAGGTTGTTGTTGTCGTAGTTTGTGTGTCTTATTTCTATGTTGATTAAAAGGAAACCTGGAATCTTGGAGAAGGATTTTGGCGTGAGGCGGCTGCTTTGCACACTCTGGCCTGTAAATGCCTGTAGGGATGCTATTATCCAGGTCAGAACTTTCTGGAAACCCCAAGAGCAAAGCGCTAAGGTCCAAGGAATTTGGGGTGAGAAGAGCCATGCTCCCCAGCGAGGCAACGTTAGCAGCGTGCAGAAGGGGATTAATGATCATCTGTTGCCAGGAAGCAAATGGGATAGGTGAGAGCCATCAAGCAGGCAGAAAATTAGAAGAGTCTGAATCAATCTGCATTTTACAGTCAAAGGACTCAATCAAGGTAGAAAACAATAAAGAAGAAACTAAAATCAATGTGTTCCGAATGGTTTATTTTGGATCCTGGCTCTAAAAGGGAAGTCACATAAAACTCTGTGAATAGCTTCATGAGACACTTGGCCGTCTGCACTTTCTAAACACCTGAGGCAAGCCCAACGCCACACTACCCCTTAGCCTGAGCTTCAAGTACTCATACATGGGATCTTGTTACCTCACTGCCTAGAACCTCTTATGCCTTCCCACACTACGTACAAGGAGATAAAAGCTAAACTCAACTAGAAACTATAAAAATGTTCCAAAAGGATAAAATAGAAGTTGCAATATAAAAAGTCACAATAGCTCAGTGGATTAAAGCACTTGCAAGCAGGGGGCTGGGGTTTGATCCTCCCAGGCCTGCCGTGCGGGCCCCGCCTCCGGGGTGTGCTGAGACTGTAATTAAGACTGGGCGTGGTGGTGTGTGTCTGTAATCCCAGCCCATGTGAGGCTGTAAACAGGCGGATCACTATGAATCCAATCTAGTAGTGAGACCCTGAGCACCCTGTAGACCCTTCCTTAAAAAAATACAAAAAAGTAAAAAGGCACAACAATGTTCTTTCCACTAGTTCTGTGACACAGTGTTCCTTGTGCCAGTTGGTGGCACCCGCCTTTCTTACTACTGAAGCCAAAACCTGGTGCCACTGTCTAGATCTGTAGTTTCTCCCCAAAGTCTCGTGTGTCCTGGGATTGGCTTTTGGAAAGCAACTATGTTGTGCAGGCTTTACCATCCAGCAGATAGTTAACCCATCGATGAGCTGACCTCAGACTGTGTTACTAGGAAATGGGACTGACTGCAGGCAGGACACTGTGCGCCTGACCTCAAGGAAGATATGCTCGTCCCCAACGCCTTCCTTCTCTCTCTGCTTCCTGAATGCCTTGGGTGAGTGGCTTCTGTTTCCATGTCCTTCTGCCCTACTGTTTCTGCTGCAGACTGAGCCCTCTGAAACTGTGAGCTAAAGCAAACCTTCCATCTTTTAAGTTGTGGGTGTCAGTTACTTTGTCTTAGCAACTGGAAAGTGACTAATACACTAGGGGTAAGTGTTGAGCGTCCTCTTTTGGACCAGTCGCCCAGTGATGTTGGCACCTCACCTACTGACTTACCTGCAGCGTAGGTTGTTAGGGTACTTGTAGCCTCCACCAGAACCAGACTGATAAAGCGGTCCTGTTTTCAGTTATAGAGTAGAAGAAAACGGTCCTCAGGCTCGCAAGATTTCCACCTAGAAGAGAAACAGAGCTCCACAGTTCTTTGGCAAGGCCAGTCTCATGGCTATGCAGAGTGAGAAAGAATAATCCAACCATGCCCCAAGAAAAGCAGAAATAATTTGCGAGCAGTATTGATGACTGCCACCCTGCCTAGTATCCATTTTCAACTGGACACACCAAGTGATCTTTACAATTATAAACCAGGGGGTGTCGCTCTTCTGCTCCCCATGCTCCCCAGCGTCAATACCCAAGCTGCTGGCTTCCCGTTTCAGTGCCTCTGCCACGTTTCCTGCTGCTCAGGTGATCCAGGCACGTCCTCGCTTCTGGACTTCTGGAAGGGCTGCTTTCGATGCTCAGAATACTCTTCCCCAGATGCACGCCTTGCTGGCTCCCTCGCCTCCTTCCAGGTTTTGCTCAAATGTCATCCTATTTAACATTGCATCCACGCACCCCTGTGTCTGACAAGAACCACAGCTTCCTAGCTGCATTCTGTGGATAAATTTGCTTAATGTCTCAAAACTTCAATACTCTCCTTTGTAAGTCTCAAATAATAGTACTCATCCTGCTAAGTGAGTGAAGATGAGGGAAGAAATGTTTCTACACTTGTAGCTGTTGTCCGACATATGACTGTTTCTCTGGACAATTACCAAAGACAAAACAAGCCAGTGGCCCACTAATGGCCCTTTGTGGTATTCCATAACTTGGAGGCTTGGAGGGCTCTTCAAAACTAGCCTTCCCAGTGCAGCTTCAGATCTTTGGTGGTGCTGACCAAAGGATAACCAAACAAAGCAAACATCAAACAAATGTAAACAAAGGCTCAACATTCAGTAGCTGTCTAAGTTTAAGGGAAAAGCTTCCCATTTCTAGTCCTCAGTTGGAAATTTAAGACTCACATTAGCATATTAAATGCTCTGAGCCCTCTTGCCATAGTGAGACCTGTTCAAGTATAGTTAACCCAGCATCCTCCAGGTCTAATTGGCCATAAAATTCTGGTTTCTTTCTTCTTTCATGCTCATGTTTATTAGCATCCTGTACAACTAATGTTCTGTTGAACGCAACTTGGGAAATGCTGATTCAGTCTAAATCTTACATTTAATTGATGACTAAATCACAGACCAGCGAGGTTAAGTGTCCAACTCATTGTTTACCAAGGCAAGATGAGACTAAAACCTCATCCAACACCAGGTTTCCCATTTCACGACAAAGAAAATCATAACAAAACAAAAATGTGCTTCCCCGCTCAGACATAGTCAGATTTTGACTCACTACCCTGCTTTAGAACTCAGGGTTTCCCATCTGTTTCTGCCTTCTCTTTCACCTTGAAGAAAAGGATTATTCCCCTTTCAACCTTGCACTTCTCCATCCAATGTGAAGCTCAAAGTACAGGGGAAAAAAAGTCTAGACTTAAATTTTTCCCCCCCATTGGCTTTTTTAAAAATTTTTTTCAGAATTTTATTGATAAACAAATAGCAATTAGACAGTTTCAAATC
>NDGN011326165.1:0-20639 GCA_002564285.1 Tympanoctomys barrerae
ACCTCAGGAGGCCCCTGCACACCTGTGTACCCATCTACCTCAGGAGGCCCCTGCACACCTGTGCGCCCACCTACTTCAGGAGGCCCCTGCACACCTGTGCGCCCATCTACCTCACGAGGCCCCTGCACACCTGTGCGCCCACCTACCTCAGGAGGCCCCTGCATACCTGTGCACGCATCTACCTCAGGAGGTCCCTGCACACCTGTGCGCCCATCTATCTCAGGAGGCCCCTGCACACCTGTGCGCCCATCTATCTCAGGAGGCCCCGGCACACCTGTGCACCCACCTACCTCAGGAGGCCCCTGCACACCTGTGCGCCCATCTACCTCAGGAGGCCCCTGTGTGCACAGGTGCACATCTGTCTCTGCAGCACACACGGCTCTTAGCAGCTGCCCAGAGGGTGAGACCAAGGGGAGGTTGAGGCCCAGTCTTAGTAGCCCAGGTGACTTGTTGGGGCCTCTAACAGTGGCCACTGGCTACGCCCACCTTGGCATGGGCTTGACCCCACTGCGGTGCCTCTCCTGGTTCCTGCTGGGCTAAGCGCCCAGGAAGGCCCGGCTGCTACAGAGCCGCCCTTCACCTTCGTCCACTGCCCTGGCCCTGTGAGGCTGCAGGGCTCACTGACTGGAGCCTTGGGCCTCACAGCGCACACATGTTGGCCCCGAAGGCACAGTCCCCTGTGCCACCTCTCAGGGCTCGCTCCCCATGTGATGCCAGCTTCTTCTTGGACCTTGGAGCTTAAAACCCAGGACACAGATGTCACTGTGGTTATCACCTCTCCAGGTGAGTGATGGTGCCAGGCACAGGGCCTCCTCTGGCACAGGGCATGCATCCACTGGGTAGGGTCACCTCCAAGGCTCCCAGCATCCGCTGGTGGACCTGGGGTCCCCAGGCCAGGCCACCACAGAATCCTCCTTTGTCTTCTTAGTTGAAATAAAGGCTTCAATTAAAAATGTCAGAGAGTGTTGGGGTGCAGGGGAGAACCCCTCAGAGCCCTGCCCCAGGCCCATTGCTAACTCTGACCCCTCATACCCACGCTGTATGTGAACTTGGCCTGTCTTCCTCGTGTCCTCTTCGGCCCGGGACACCACCTGGGCATCGCATCACACTGGCCCTGTGTCTCCTCACGCCTCTCGGCAGTGGCAGGGTTTCCTTGGTGCTGCTGCTGATGGTGACAGTGCCTCTGGCCAGGGAATCACCCATCTGACACTTTCCCTTGAGAGACATCAGGCTGTGGGCCAGGGAGTGAGACCATATCAGTGACGTCCCCTCTTCTTCCCATGGCGTCAAGGGCACCAGCTGGTGGTGACACGAGGCTGGGGACAGTGTTTGTTGTTGTCTCCCCCACTCTGCTCCTCTGCTGCAGTCTGTCCCATCTGGGAGGAAGCCACACATGTGGGGCGGGAGTCAGGCCACCCCTTGGTGGCACTGCCACACACCAAGTCCCCTGCGCAGACCCCTGTCTGTCTCCCCATCCTCCTTTGTTTAGTCCAGGCTTCCTTTCCTGTAGTCTGGGCTCACGGACACCACGTCGCTTAGCCGACACCCAAGGAACTGGCATTCACTTCACCGCTCCACGTCCTTGATGCTCAGTGGCTTTTTGCGGCCTTTCTTAAGGTGACAGCAAAGCAAGCCAGGCTTGTGAGACTGTGGCTGAGCCTCGCGCAGGTCTGTGTATAGGACCACAGCTGCCACTTCCTGCCCGCATCACCACCCACAAGTGAGGGCCAGGGCCAAGGGTTACAGAAAGGAGGGACAGCAGGGCAGGGGACACTTAGAGTCGGAGAGGAAGCTGGCCCTGAGGCACCGGGCCGCTCCATCCCTCCCGTCCTGGGCACAGGGTGCAGAGACGGCTCACCCATCAGTACGCAGGGGCTGCCCACACGAGTACCCGCAGAGGTGCTGGGGCCCTGTGCCACCTCATGCTCGCCTGTCCCTGGTGCCTGCTTCCTGGCAGGTGAGAGGTCAACGTTAAAGCTCCTAAGTCCTGGGGACTGAGATTCAGACTAAAGTGAAAGTGACTGCTACGGGCACTCTACTGAATGTGGGCGTCGGGGAGGCAGGCGGTACCCACATCCCACCCAGAGCAGACCTCAGGGCAGTGCCTCCCACGCAGGCGGCAGTGGTGCAGCAGCCGGGGCAGGAGGGGCCCTCTGCAAACCCTTCCTGCAGGGCTGAGGAAGCAAGTGGCTGGTGCCAACTGGGGTGACTGTGTGGCTCCCGCTTCGGGTCTGGGTTTGCACATGGGCCCTTGCTGTGCCTGCCCTCGCAGGGCTCGTTCAGCGAGCACCAGCTTCCCTTGTGTCTCCCCCACGGCCCACATGGCACAGGCAGTGTCTCCTGCTCTGGGGATGCCCCATGGAGGGCTTTGCTGCTTCTACAGGGAGTGCATGCCACCCAGAGACCAGAGCTGCAGGGCTCCCCTGACGGGCGAGATGGCAGGACCACGCCCAGGGTCTTCTCCAGGGATGCACAGGTGCAGCAAGGATGGAACACGCTGGAGAGAGCACCCCGTCAGGTGGCCACGGCAGGAGCATCCAGCTGTGTCTGTCTTGTTCCCTTAAGGTCCCTGCTGAGGACAGGAGCTCAGGGCTGTGCTAGCCTGCAGCAGCAGGGGACAGGGAGTTAACAGCCGTGTCACAGCTGTGGCCTCTGATGCCGAGATTCCTTCTGTGGTGTCTTTATCCGTGAGGTGGCATAACAGAGCACTCCATGGTGGGCCTTCAACAGCACCTGTGTCCAGGCCAATCTGGGGACTGAAGTGGTGTCCAGAGGTTGCAGGTGTGCGTCCCCATGGGGCCTCTCTTCCTGTCCTCCTGGCCTGCTGGGGACCTCTCACATGGCCTGTGCGAGAGCTGTGTGGGCCACTTGCTCTTCTTATGTGGTTCTTGGTCAGCTTCTTATCACTGTGACAAGGCACCTGCTAAGGCCCTCTGGAAGGGAGAGGGGTGCTGGGGCTCAAGGCTCCAGAGGTCTTGGTCCATGGTTAGCCCGCTCATCTTAGGCTGGGCGAGGTGCAACAGCACGGCAGAAGGGAGTGACAGCAGGAAGCACAGGGTGACAGTCCCAGAGGGGAAGGCCCAGGACAGCCAAGCCTCCCAGGCCACATGCTGAGGCCTGCTCTCACCAGGCCGCACCTCCTGCTGCCGCGTCTTTCCTCAGGGTGCCTGGTACTGATGAAGTCACAGGCCTTGCGATCCTGCCACCTCTGCAGCCCACCAGCACCTGGGCTGTCAATACCATGAGCTTCTCTGGGGGACACCTGGGGTCTTGACCCTAGCTCAAGGCCTTCAGTCTGGGCACAGGCCCCGCCTATGACTGCATCTACTTCCCTGAGGTCCCTGCTGAGGGACACCTTCCTCAAGTCCTTTCTCCAAACATAGTCCCAGGAGGTCAGGGCTTTCACACTGGGCTGGATGTGGTCCTGGACACAGAGGAACACATGAGGCTGGGTGTCCTGTGTCCACGTGTCTGCCCAGGAATGTGGGTGTCAGGCAGGTTTGTGTCCTAGCCACACCCAGGCACAGGAGCCACACAAAATGAGGCCTGGCCATGCCAATAGGAGCCCAGGCTATGGACATCACAGCAGGGCTAACGCAGGCAGGATGGCAGGGTCCTGGGGAGGCACTCTCATCCTCACCTCTACCCTGTGTCCTCTGCCTGCGACTTTGTGTGGTGGACACCAGTGTTTCCTTCCAGGAACATATACACAGCAACAATAACAGACCAGACACACATGACACACATAGCAAGGGACACGGCATGAGACAGAGGCCCAGGGAAGCCATGCGCGACACGGGACAGGCACCCCCCACCCACAGCTCGGCGCCTTACCTCGGAAGTAGGGGATGTAATGATGTCGGAACACGGAGGTAGGGCTTGGGTGTTGGGACAGGGAGAGCCAGCTACTGGTACCGACGCTTGCAGTACCAGCTGCGGGCAAGAGAGCAGGTCAGTCAGCCCGGCTCACCCTCCAGCACAAAGCCCCCAAATCTTCCTAGCCCCCTCCACTAGGAACATTTGGGCCTCCTCTCTCCAGATATGCACATCTGTTTGGGGCACCCAAAGGGAATGCCCTAGGAGGCTCTGGGCCAGGCCCTGCAGGTGCAGGGCGACCCCCCTCAGGAGAACCAGGAGGCTGGCCTAGGGCTGCCAGGCCTTGGTGCTTCACAATGGGGGTCTCCGTGGGGTTAAGACCCCAGCAGCCTGTCTGTTTCCGACATCCTCATGGACCACACCAGCCAAAGCATGGTCCTGGTCTCTGGGGCTTAGTGCTGGACCCAGAAGTCAGCAAGGTGGGCCTTCCTGTGACCTGGGGGCTGGGGCAGGCAGCAGAGGGGCCTTGGGAGAAGGGGTCTGGGGAGTCAGCCACTGCTGTCCACTCACTGACTCACCTGCACATCTGCTTACATACTCATTTGCTCACTCACTCATTTGCTCACTCATTCAGTCCCCCATTTGTTCATTTATTCACCCATTCACTCATCCATTCATTCACTCATTCATTCACTCACTAGTCACCATTCACTCATTCGTCACCATTCACTCATTCATTCACTCATTCATTCATTCACTCACCATTCACCATTCACTCACCATTCACCATTCACTCATTCACACACTCACCATTAACTCATTCATGCCCTCATTCACTCACCTATTCACTCACCACTCATTCACTCACCATTTACTCAATCATTCACTCACCATTCACCATTCACTCATCATTCACCATTCACTCATCATTCACCATTCACTCACCATTCACCTTTCACTCACCATTCACCTTTCACTCACCATTCACCATTCACTCATTCACGCACTCACCATTAACTCATTCATTCCCTCATTCGCTCACCATTCACTCATTCATTCACTCCTTCATTCACTCCTTCTTTTGCCCACCCATTCACTCATCCATTCATTCATCACACCCATTCATTAATTCACTCACTCTGGCACAGGCTCATATGTGTACGCATTCATCCACGCACCCACTCATTCACTCCCTCACTTGCTCATTCACTCACACTCTCTCTTAATCCTTACTGAGCAAGATGTACCACATGTGTTGCAAGGAGTCAGTGAAGTGACTTTGCAAATGAATGGGTTTGAGTTTTCCACAATTTGTGAAAATGAGAGCTGTAGCCCACAGATGTGAATGGGTCATGCACAGCTGGCCAGGATGGAAGCCGCCTCGAGAAGTCACTGAGGAGGGGGTGCCCACGGGCACCATCCCTGAGACTCTGACAGGCCCGGGGCTGAGCTTCACAGCTGTGGGGGAAGGGAGTGCACAGCAGCAGGCAGGAGCAGGTGACACAGGTGGGGGGACCCTCTGCAGGCTCCCAGCGGTGAGTCTGGCAGGGAGGGCTGTGTCTAGGTGAGGTCATATAGATACTGGGGGGTCCACTTTGGAGCTACTGGTTTCTCCTCTGTAGCCCGTATCTGCCCCGGGACGGCTGCTGTCTGGCCTCCTACATCTGTGCTTTGTGTCCCTGACATCTCCAGCACCTGACACACAGGTGGGCTCAGCACTCAGGGATCACGGGGCGCCTGCAAAGAGGCACCTCCCAGGGTGTGCAGGTCCTCCAGCCCACAGGACAGCTCAGCTTTGGTAGCTTTTCTCCTGCACCTTGCTGGCAGGAAGGCTCGCTGTTGTCCCAGTGGCAAGCCCACCCCACCACATTTCTGGTAACACTTGGAGGCCACTGAAGAGCTGAGCAAGAAGTCCAGTTCCGCCCAGGGCCCAAGGATCCAGAGGTCTCAGTACCTGCACGGCTGTAGTGCTGGGGTGACCGCGAGGTCGGGGTGTAGCGCCCAAGGCTGACAGAACCAGCGGAGCTGGGGCTGGAGGTCCGGCACTGCTTGTAGGACCGGTCATCCTGATCCCCCTGGGAGGGAAGACACTGCTGGTGAACACTGGCCTCTGGGGCACTGCCCACCCTCTCCCACAGCATCAGTGCCCACCCCCTGGCTCCAGTGAGGGATTCAACCTGACCCGAACATGGACTCTGCACCTGAGGAGCCAGGTGGGCTGGAGGCGGTGCTGATTGAGGCCCCTGTGCCCACTGGCACCCACCGCTCACCCTGCTTCCAGAAATGTGGACTGGGACTTTGCAGGAGGAGGGTGAGTTGGCCCTCCCCCCTGCTCAGCCCTCCTTGTCACCCAGGGCTCCTCAGAATAGTCTGAGAACCACTGAGATGTCCCACTCCAGGGTGGGCAGAAGGTACCCCTCCTGGGTCGAGAGGCCCAGAGGAAGGAGTCCTGCAAGCACATACAGCACAGCCCCGTTTGAGCAGGAGGGGGGCTGCAGGGAATAATCATGGCAGTGGCGTGAGAGGGCATGGCACTTGGCACTGGGCTGCAGGCTGGCTGGCCTTCCACAGTGTGGCATGGTGGCCTAGGTCATGCCAGCCTAACCTGGCATACCATGGGGGCTGCTGCTTTGCCCCTCACTGATTTGGCCCTTACTCCTGCCTAGCCCATCTGCACTGACCTCCAATAGGAGGTTTCCAAGCCCACAGCCTGCCATGACCCCACATACCTCCTCAGGGACCCTTCCCGCTTATCCTCTCTAAGGCATCTGGCTGCCCCACTCTGGCCTCAGCATCTGTCCCTGGCTGTCCCTTTCCACCCTGGGTACCATCTGGATAGCCCCTCCCCACCACCTTATAGGTGTCCTGTCTGCCAGCCTGGACTCAGGGCCACCGGCTGCCTGGAACTAAGAAGCAGGGTCTGAGTGGACCACCTGCCCACTTGCTTGGCTGCCTGGGTCCCAGCATGATCTAGGCAAGGCCAGCCATTCCTAGCCGTTGAGCAGTAGCAGAGTTAGCATGGTGCCCGTCCCTTCTGAGCTCCTGGGGCTGTTTCTGAGGGGACTAGAGAGGTTCTGTAGGGCATTCTGGTTCTCCAAAGCTGTAAGAAGCAAGAGGAGGGCCCTGGCCTGAGAGGTGAGGAGAATCACCCTTCCAGAACCACTGAAGGCTAGGCTAGGACACCCTAGGATTGGGGAGCCAAGGGGCCCAGCCATGGCGGCCAAGATGCTGCGCAGTGGTGACAACCTTGGGCTGTGCAGTTCCCACTGAGTGCTGCTTGTGGTCTCAGGCTGAAAGGGGCTTTGTGATGAGACTGGGCCTTGGGCAGACCCAGAGCTCTGAGTGTGGCTAGCACCACAGCTGGAGGCCACTCAGCTCTGGTCTTTTGCAGAGTGCCCATGGTGTTACCAGCCAGCTCCTGGGACAGTGGATCTGGAGCGAGGTGCCAGGGAACCCTCCTGTGTCTCTTCCTATAGCTTGTGATCCTGGGCAAGTTTGGCTCCCCATACCTCAGTTTCCCCACTGGTGACTGAGGCAGATCGCAGAAGTCCCTCTGGGGTGCAGAGCGCAGGGCTCTGTTGAGCCTGTCCTCACTCCTGTGACATCTCTGGGCTCTGGCCACCCAAGACCCACTTGCAGTCACCCATCCTGCTGATGAGTGTGGCTAAGAGAGCCATTCGGCAGACACGTCCAGGGCACTGTCCTCACAGGCCCAAGTGCCACCTGCAAGTCCCACTGTGGGGCCCCAAGTGGACCTGCACTAACCCAGGGACGCCACAACCCTGACCACCACCTGCGCCCCTGGTCCTCACATCTGTGATGGCAGGCAGACCAGAGGACATGCAGACGAGACACGACTACAAAAATAACCAACATGAGGAAGGTGCCACAGCCCCGGTGTGCTGGGACCAAGGCCCTTCCTGGCGCTGGTCATCTTTACAGAGGTGCAGCACAGCGCCATGCACGGGTGGGACAAGCATGCGGCAGGCGGGGTTACCTCAGTCGGCGTTGGCGAGAGCAACTGAGGCGACTGTGGACACAACACAGAGCGGCCCGTTAGTGCCGTGGCACCAGGCCAGTACAGGGACGCAGGGGTCATCTGGTGACTAGCAGGCCACACGGGGCCAACTTTCTCCTGACAGCCCTGAGATCCAGACAGGGGACCCCACACGAGGAGGGGCACAGACCAGGCTGCAGGCTGGACTTGGACTCATGGTAAGGGTGCCTGGGAAAGGCAGCCCTGGGCAGAGTCCCCGCCTGCCACAGCCATGGAGCCCAATTTCCTAAGACATCCATTGGCGGTCAGGTCTCAGTGCGGCCCATCAGGAGCCCCTCAACCCTTAACACTCAGGACAGCAGAAGGACGGCGGGAGCCTCGGGCTGGGGTGACCCTGGCAGACTTCCCAGCAGGCATCGGCCATAGGGACAGCAGAGCATTGCCTGCCACCCAGAGCTGTGGTCTTGGCTCAGCACGGGGCTGGGGACAGACGGGGCCTAGAAGCCAGTGCCATCTGGGCCGAGCAAGCGCTGGGCGAGAGGACGTTGGTCTTCACGCAGCCAGGGGAGACTCTCCACTCATGGCCGTGTCCAGGAGGCCCCAGGAGACCTCCCCAAGAGGCAGAACCAATCCCTCCTATCCCAGGCAGCCAGAGAGAAGAGCAAATCCTTAAATAAGAAGCCTCCACATGACAAAGGGCACTGTCCACGGGAACACTGGGAGGTGGTGATCTGTGGCCCAACCAGGCTGGTGAAGTGGCTCATCACAGGAGAGGGTTGTGGGCTGCGGACAGCGGTGCGTCCCATGCACGTGAAGGCGCTCTGCGTGGAGGTACGCAAGGCTCCCAGCCCTTTCCCTGCAGCTGGCGCGGCCCTGACTTCCTGGTCAGCACACAGCTCCTCCAGGCCCCTCCCGGGCCGGGACAAGGCTGCGGGCAGACGCTCTGAGTAAGGTACTTAAGGGTGACAGGTTGTCTGCGCAACAGCGAAGCGCGGGAGCCATGGGGCTTGCCAGGGCCACACTGGAGGACAGCCTGCAAGCACGGGCACCCCATGGGGCAGGGCATACCTCGCCGTAGCTCTGTCTGTCCCCCGAAGAGTGGCTGACGTAGGGCGAGTAGGAGATCATGTCTGGGCGGTCGATGTTGTAGATCGCCTTGCTTTTGGGGAGTGCCGCCAAGTCCCTGTAGTCCAGGATCTCATCGCCGAGCTTGGCCTGAGGATAAATAGCAGAGGGAGGAGGTGGGCCGGGTCCGCGGGCAGCAGCTGCTCCCCCCCAGGAATGAGGGGCATGGCTGGCACGGGGGGGCTGCAGCGCATCAGCCGTCAGCACCAGGGGGCAGGACTAGGTGGGCAGAGCTCCAGCACGTGGGCCAACCCAGCCGTCAGCCACCAGGCCACGCGGCCTCGAGCTCAGGCCTGCTCCAGGCCTCCCTCAGCTTCCTTCCTGACATGGTGGAAAATCAGAGCACGGCCAACTCCAGGCCTGGCAGTGTGAGGCTGTGACCTAAATGCACACACACATGTGCATATGCACACACCCATGCACACACGTGTACATACCCATGTACACCTATACATGTGTACAAACACACAAATAAATGTGGTGCATGTATTCAACTCATGGACAGACACACAAATACACACACATGCATATACATACACACACTCACAGATATACCCACACAAGCAATACACAGAGGTCCACATAAAATTACACACATGTTCACAAATATCTGTGTTCTGTGTAGACCCAAAGAACATGCCTATATGCATGTACACATTCCAAAACACATTCATGGGTGTCTGCACACCTAAAATACACATATGCATGAAACACACACATGGCTGTGCTTGCACACACATTATGCATCATGCAAATATGCACATAAACACTCAAGTGTACACATATGCATGGATGCAAACACATGAACACTTGTGCACACATGTACACAACCTGTGCATGCACACACCTGTGCACACATGCATGTGCAACCATGCAGACACACTCGTCATGCATGTGCGAGAACACACATGCTCACATACATGGGTTACATGTGCATGTCTGTGTGCATGTTAGCACCTGTGTGTGCATACACTTATGTGCATACATACAAATACACAGTGCATGTCTTCATACTGCAAGGACATTTGTGAGCATGACCGTGCCTGTCTAGGATCATGGGAGGCACACACCACACTCCCACACACCTGTGCAGCCCACACTTGATGTCTGTCCAATGCCCTGCCTGTGCATACTTAACACACTCGCTACTTGCACACTTACACTTGTGTGCACCTACAAACATAGTATTGCACTTAGTCCCCTCATTACCCTCACACACACTTGTACACACACACACTCAGCACATTTGTACGCTGTTAGGGTTGATGCACGTGTCAACTTGAGGAGCCCAGAAGCTTCTGTACCCCGGATGTAGAGGGCCTGCCTGTACTTCCAGGGCTGCTCACTGTGTCCACTTGAGAAGTTTAAAAGTTCTGCGAGGTGACAGCAGGGACCAGGGCCCAGAAGCACTGCTCCCCCCCTGCGGGGGGCCTGCTTACAACACAGGGAGGAAGACAGGCTTGCTCCCCCTTTTTGTGCTCTTGCTGCTTGTTCTCTTCTGCAGCCTTAACCCAATGTCCCTGCACCACGCCGCCTACCTTGGAGCCGGCTGATTACACGCTGAACCTCCGCAAAGCCTGTCCTTCCTTCATTGTGAGCACTGAGTGTTTTGTCACAGTAACGAGAGCAAGGGAGCCAAGACAGGCAGTGAAGGTACACAGCCAGGTACGTGGCCCAAGGCTCCGGGCGCTAGGTGACAGGTGCCACACCAGGCCACCCAGGCCTGCTGACTGCATGTGTGAGCCGTAGCTTTGCTCAGGGAAGGCCCGTCTGGCTGGAGCCACTTCCTGCCCTGGTCCTGTCTGGCTTCTCCTGTTCCCCCACCTCTTTACAGGTGCACCTTTGTGCCCCTTGGCCAGCATCAGGTAGCTCTGGGCTGGGCCCCTCCCCGTCTCTATTGAATGGAGATTCTGCGGGGCTGCCCCTCCGCAGGCCCGGCTGCAATCCCGTCCCCCAGGTAACCCTGCTCCAGGGCCCGGCACAGCCCTCTACTTGGTCCCTGTGTCTCCAAAGGCATCTGCTCCCCACATCCACCGTGAGTCAGGCTTAGCCCCACTCTCAAAGTCCCGGGGGGGGGGGGCAGCAGCCCCAGCTGCCTCCCCCAGGAAGCCTTCCCAGATCCCCAGGCCCACTTCAGAGCTCTCCGGAGCCCCAGCCCGGGGTAGCACGTGTCGCGCACACTGACTGCAGGCCCACGTCTCACCAGGTCCTCTTGGCGCCTGAGGACCAATTCCAAGCCAGCGCTGGTGCCAGGGTGGGCAGGGTCCTTCCAGGATCCCCGGCTGTTCCCTCTGTGCTTGAGGAGCCTGAGCCCAGGCCCGGGGTCTGCTCCTGGCCTTCCAGACCCCACCTCTCACTCTGGCAGGCGCCTCCAGAGCCCTCGGTGCACCACTGCGCCCGCTCTGCCCTCCTGGCCTCCCTTGCCAGCGCAGCCCCTCCCTTTCTGGGGGCAGCCGAGGCCCCTCTCCCACATTCTCTCCTTGCTTTCCCTCCCCTGTGGACCCAGGTTCTTTCTCTGTGAGCCAGGGGTGGATCCCATCTAGCGCCCCTGTGTCCTCCTGGCTCCCTGGCCATGCTGATGGGCCCAGGGCCCCTGATTCCTCATCAAGTCCTTCTCTTGACCCTCAGCTTGACGCAGCGCATGTGCTCAGGGGCACCCGTGACAGCAGTAGGAGAAGCTTGGGCATCTCCCATAGAAAGGGGGCGCAAAGCTGAGGCTCGGCACCCACTTGGAAGTACAACCCCCCCCACTTGCCTGCCTCCTACTGTCCTAGCCCAGCCCCTCCTTCCTGACCCCTCCCTGTCCCCCGGGTCTCCCTCCCGATGTGGCCCTTCCTGACCCTCAGGGATCTGAACAGGCGGCCCAAGCAATGCTGGCCACTAGACGCTGCCCACCACAGCCCACAGCCAGGCTGTCGGGGCAGCCTTTCCAGCCACCTCCTCCTGGGCCCGGCCTTGGGTGGTTGCCAAGACAACAGTAGCTGGCTAGCTGGCTGGAGGCTGCTATGGGGTGCGTATACAATGCTTTATCTTTTTTCTTCTTTCTTTCTTGCACTTCCTGCAACAAAATAGCCACCTGACCACCCTGGCTCCGCAGCTGCAGCCGCACCAGCCTTTGCACGGTCCACACCATGGTCCACACTGCAGCTGATTGCCACAGCCAGAAGCTCACGAAGCACTGTGCTCAGCACGACCTCGATCTGCTAGCAAATAAATCACATCTAGAGAAAGGGGATCACCTGCTGGAGGAAGCTGATCCCAAGTTTGAACCCAACCTGGGCAAATTAATGTCTTAGCAAGACACTGTTGCGAAAGATTTTTGGTTTTTTGGTGCTGGCTCAAGGCTGCCTAAGGGCAGGTCTGGTAAGGTAGGTAGAGCTGGGGATCGAACCTCGGCATCCTGCGCCTGACTGCGTTTGCATGAACAGGCGGTTAATCAACTGAGCTAACTGGCCAGCCCCCTTAGCAAGACACTGTTGAAAACTAAAAAATCAGAAAAGGACTGGGAATGTTGCTTAGTGCAGAGGCCCCGGCTTCAATCCCCAGGACTACAAAAACATTTCTTAAAGCGCCCCAATTTATCGAGCCCCGGCCCTCGGCACTGGGCCACATGAGGGCTCCTCCAGGAACGCGCTCTGGGGTTCAGGCACAGGATACATGCACACAAGAGCCCCCTCTGACTGGGGACAGCAGGAGCGCCTTTTGCTGAGAAGCAGTCTAGGTGTCCTGCTGCCACCGAAGCCCACACTCGACAGCCCTGGGCTGCTGGGGCCACGCGCTGTGCAGGGTCAGCTGCCCACGGTGTCGGCCGCAGCACCTTCAGACTCAGGACAGCGGGAACACCCGATCTGTGTGAGGCCTCTGCTTCAAGCTGGCACCAGCTGCATGCCACGCTGAGACGGCGTCACCACCATGCCTGTTCTGTGGTCACTGTCGAGACCCAGCACAGCTGAGTCCACGGGGCAGCACACGGCTCACACCGGGCTCACTAGCAACTGCTCAGTGCAGACGAAAGCACCGACCACGGCTTCTCTGCAGTGGAGACCGTGGGGCCCCCACAGGGAGCCCAGGCACGGGTCACAGAGGGCTGGCTCTGCTCAGCTGCTCTGCTGCTCGGCCCTGAGAGCAGGGTGGGGACTGTGGAGGTGACTATCTCTGCTCACGGTGTGGCCCTGTGGTCACCACAGTTCCCAGGCCCGGTGTGAAGGGGCATTTGGTTTTCATCATGTGTTTGTTTAGTTATGTCTCACGGCCTTTGACCTATATTCTCAGATCTTTGGCATACATTTTTTAAGAATTGTGCCAGATTAGCTAAACTGCTTCTGTGAGGCCTGAACTCACAGTCTCCTGCCTCAGCCTCTCGGGGCTGAGACTACAGGTGCGGCTCCCACAGCTGGGCCTCGTCTCTACTGTGCTGTGTGTTCCCATTGACAGCGGCAGTGCCACCTCCCAGAGGCCACCTGAGCTGGGCCCTGTGCCAGGCCTTTCACAGATGCCACCTTATGTAAGTGCCACCAGTGGCAATTACCACTACTACTAAGGGTGACAGTGAATTCTCAGGGCGACCCCTAACCCCAGGGCCTCAGAAAGTACCTGGCCTTGAAATTGGGCCTTTAAAGGGACAATGAAGGCAAAATGAGAGACACGCAGCAGGTTCCATGGGTGTCCCTAGAAGAGGAGACCAGGACACAGGCACCCAGGGTGACCACGTGAGGACACAGGGAGAGGCCATCATCTCTGAACCAGGACATTGCGCCTGGGAGAGCCGGCCCGTGGCACCTCGGTCCTGGACTTCCGGCCTCCAGGATGGGGACAGTCACTCTCCCATCGCACCCCTGGCTGGGGTCTCTGCTGCAGCAATTCTAGAGGACTGGTGGCCCCACAGGAGCAAGGATGACGGCTGTACTCTTCAGCTCACCCTCTGCACACGGCCTCCGCGAGCCCTGGATGGCGGATGCAGGGTCTCCAGGGATCAGAGAGGGAAACACCTTGTCCAGGGCCTCACGGCCACTTGATAGCCCCACATGGCAGGTGGACCACAGAGCAGGCAGCTTGTAAGGGCTGTAGTGCTGCCAGTCTCGGCAAGTGACAAGGTGCTGTAGCCCACGGCACAGAGGAGGGTCTGTAGCAGCCCCGAGTCCAGCTGTTGCACAACAGGAAGAGGCGAAAGCGCACACAGACATGGCAGATCCAGTCCCCACGAGGTGCAGAAACCAGCGGCCCTGGCCTGAGGTGACGGTGGAGGAGGGGCAGGGCAGGAGTGACTCATCACAGGTCATCTGGCTCCTTGCCCGAGCCAACCCTCACCCTGAGCCTTGGAACTCCCTACAGGATGAATTTAAGCTCTTAATGCCGGTAGAGTTGGCCAATAAGAACCCCCATCTCAGGCTGGTGAGATGGTTCAGCAGACTAAGCACCTGCTTAGGCAACAGGGACAAGGGTTTGACCCCTGAGACCACATGCCATGCCAGCCCCACCCCCAGGCACACTGAGCCTGCCACCGAGACCAGGCATGGTGGTGCATGCCTGTTATCCCAGTGCTGGGGAGGCTGAAACAGGAGGGTCACTACAAATCCGAGCTGCGTAGTGAGACCCTGTACCAAATATATAAAAACAAGAAGAAAGAACCGCCACCTCTGGTCCTAGATGCACGGGTACCCGCTGGCCAACGGGGTTATACCAGTGCAATCACTATCTCACATGCACACACAGGCCCTTGCACACACGGGCCCTTGCACACACAGCATCTATTACACGCTGCCTTCCCGGAGCATGCAGGATGCTTTCTACGGACAGTCAGCAGAAGTGCACCACCCACCTGGCCACCATTCTTGCACCTGCATCAACAGCTGTGCCACCGTACTTCTGGGGATGAGCACCCAGAGGCCCCACTGGGTGGGGTCAGGCATACATGCACATTTCTGGCTTTGAGTCAGCCCCAAGGCCCAGAGGGCAGGGCCAGCCACACCCCACCACCTCACTTACATAGATCACTCGGCTTGGAGACCCGGATGTGCTGGAGGCAGGGGCGGAAATGATGCTCTCAGAGGACGTCCTGGTTTCCTGGAACAGAGATGGGGAGGCTGAGGCAGGGGATCTCTGTATGGGTGCAGCGGCAGCCACACTAGCCTGGGAGGCACCAGACAGGATTCCTCACAACAACAAGTGTACCTCGTGGACAGGATTCCGGAAGCCAGAGTCAAGGACCACAGCCTCATGGCCACAGCAGTGCAGCTGTGCCTGGCGCCAGTGGGAAAGGCACAGAGGCCCCTGCATGGCCACCGAGGGCACTCTGGACCTTGGAGGGAGAGCTGTGCCCTTCGTGACCACATGGGCTCAGGGACACGGTACCCATCACACTGCTGCACACCCTGCTTCCCACCTAGGCCTGGAGACCTCCCAGTCAGCAGTGGTTGGGACACCCCGGTCAGCACTGGGCACTGTGGCCACCCTGTCTCTGGTCCTTGTCACTGGTCTCTGAGCGGCTGCACATGTCCATGCCCTGGCCTGTCTCTCCCTGAGGGCCCCTCTGGCTGGGCCTCCTGACCCCTCCCTGTGCTGGCTGCACATACCCAGCTGTCGTTTTCCTGTAGTACCTCTCCTCCCCTCCCTCCAAGCCCCTCCTGTGCCCCCACAGTGTCACTGGGACCCAGGCTCCTTTTCATCCATCTGGGGGAGATGCATCCATTAGGGGCTCCCCAGAACCTCACACCTCTCCTTGCCGGCAGCCCCATATCCTCTGCCTGACACCCACTGACTCCTGGTCATTGCCCCTGCCCAGAATTCTGCCCAGTCGGCCTCACTGTCCTCCCCCAACTGCAGAGGATGCTGGTGGCCCCACTTCTCAGGGGCTGAGCTGAATGCTCCTAAACTCTACATGGAGACAGGTGACAGAAGTCACCAGGGTCATGGTACCACCAGGATGAGCCTCCTCCCACATGGCTGGAGGGTGTGGTGTGCACACCTACAATCCCAGCACCCAGAGGGCTGGGGCAGGAGGATCTCTGCGAGTTTCAGGCCAGCCCTGGGCTACACAGTGAGATCCTATCTCACAATATTAACCTAAAAGGGGGGATTAGATTGGCACACACACACACACACACACACACACACACACAGGGACAACCACTTGAGGACACGGGGAGAAGACACCATGTGCAAGCTCAGAAGAGAGAGACACCCTGCCTGCAGGTGGCGGGGACCTTGGCCTGTGGCTAGACAGGCGTCGCTGCCACTGAAGCCCCTGGATTTGGGCCTTTGTCCCTCCAGTTCATCCTATGTTCAGCTCAACACCAGCAGGACATGCAGACACGGGGACCAAACATGCCACACTGCAGGCAGTGGGGACACCAACCTGTAAGGCACAGGGCATGGTGCCCGCGCAGGCCTGGCTGCACCTGGGGCTCTGCATCTAAGGAGAGAGGAGGGACAGGGTGACGCCGCCCGGCTGTCCCTCATTTATGCACCTGGGGTTCCCTGCGGGAGCTCTACCCACCTTCTCATCCCCTCGGCCCCCGCACCACACGTGGAGCAGGTGTCAACTTAAGGACCAGCCTGTCCCCTTGGGCCAAGGGCCACTGAGCCAGTGGCTGATGCCACCCCTGTGACCTCAGGTTGTCCCCAGTGCTGCCCGAACAGGGTTTCTTCCAGGCGAGAAGCCCTGGGCCTCAGCTGCTTCTCCAGGACACGGAGAAGGTCCATGTTTATCTCCAGGGACAGCTCTGGGGCTGACCACCTCTGCCTCAGTCAGTGACAGCTTCAAGAGGATTGGTGACTCGGGCATCACCTCTGTGAGGTACTTTGCAGGCTGGTGGCCACCTGAACTACCCAGGCCTGCCCAGCTGTGACAGTCACTGTCTAGGAACAGGGTGGCCGTGTTCCTCTTTGCCAGCTGGACAAGAAGCACACCAGGCTGGAGCACTGTCTCAGGAAGTGGCTGTGCCCGGGCTGCCTGAGGACTGAGCCACAAAGCCACAGCTCCAGCACGCCATGGACACCATGGCCAGGAATCTGTCTACCTGCTCAGGGCAGGACGAGGCCCTCTCTGTCCTATGCATGCAGGCTTAGAGCCCCGGGCTGCCTGGTGACCCCGAGACTGGCAGGGGCTATTCTAATGCTTCCTGCAGCCCGGCCCAGCTGTGTGCAAAGGCTGTCCTGTGTGGCTCCCAAGGCTGTGGCCGTGGGCTGCCCTTCCCCTGTTCCGGTCATGCTCAGAACACAGGAAGTTTCCGCGCCCGCGTGTGTGTGTGTGTGTGTAAGTGTCTAGGCCCCTTAGCAAGCCGGGTCCCTCCCCAGGTCCCTTCTGTGGGCCTCTGCCGACCTTTGGAACAACACAGACCAGTCCCTGCAGGGTCACCACAGGGGCCCAGGGGTGGAGCCACAGTGTTCAGAATGAACTGTTAACCATCGTGGTTATGTGAGGGAACGACAGGACGCACCAGGAGCCAGCATTGTCCTGCCACCCTGCCTACCGATGCCACAGCAGGGCTTGATGGGGGACAGCTGTGACCATGAGAAGGGTAGAATCTGAATCGGGGTGCAGAGCAACTGGGGCGCTCTCAGGAGTGAGGGCTGCCTGAGCTCCCCACTCAGTGTGACTTTCCACCTCTGCGCTCTCTGCAACCCAAGCCTGTGTCCTCCCAGAATGGCTCCTGACCCCACCTTCGCCTTGTTCTGCGTCCTCACTGCTGGCAGCGGGCACTGTTTGGGGGCAGCATGAGCCCCACCGTGCTTATCCCAAGAGCCCTTGGGGCCCTGGGGGTTACAGCCCTCCAGGCAGGCTCCTTCCTCCGGCAAGGCTCAGAGCCCGAGTCCTGCTCACAGACCAGACCACAGACCAGACCAGGCCTCTGCCGTCACGGTGGAGCCCCCAAGCCTCCAGGCAGAGTGAGCAGGGAGGGGCTGGCCCCAAGCCTTGGCCTGAGCGCAGACCAGTCCCTGTCCTCCCCCTGCGTCTGCCTCAGCCCTCAGTCCCTCACTCCTTGGAGCCCGCCCACCTGCCATCTAGCGGTGGCCCTCCCAGGTTGACCCTCCCTGTGAGGCTGCGGTTCCCTGTGATCCCATCATGCCTGCTGTTGTGACACTGCTGGCTGTGGAGAAGGGGACCCAGTCCTTGCCCTGGACACCAGCTCCAGAGAGCACCGCCCCTCAGCCTCGGTCAAGCAGGCCCTGGCCTTCGACTTCAGGGAGGCCAGGAAGTCATCTCTGTCCAACTTGACAGGAGCTTTTTCTTGTTCTCTTTTTTTGTGGTACCGGGGATTGAACCCAGAGTCCTTCCTCTGAGCTACAGTCCCAGTTTTATGTTTTGTTTTTTGAATTTTAAGACAGGGTTTTACTAAATTGCTAAATTGTCAGGCTGTTCTCTAACTTGTGATCTTCCTGCCTCAGCCTCCAGACTGTTGGGATGACAGGTGGGTGCCACCAACCATTTTTGTTTAGGGCAGAGTTGGCTACAACTGAAAGACCAGCCATGTGACTCAGGGCGGAGCTTTGGGTCACAGGGGCCCAGTGGATTGCTGGGATCATTTGCCAATCACACCTACATCAGGGGATGCCAGTAAAACCTCCCCGCTGTGGCACTGTCTCATGACTAGGGGAAGGTGAGGTGTGCTGACCCCTCAGGGAGAGGTGAGGAAGCTCTGTAGGACCTCCTGGGCCTGCCCCAGGTGGCTTTTTCTGTATCTGATTTTTGTATCCTTCCCCTGTCATAAGCTGCTACTCACAAGCACACCTGCGTCCCTTCTGACAGGTGCTGGCCCAAGCATAAATCGCCAAATCGTCATGGTGGGCATCTAATACGGCTGATGCCCTTTAAACAAAAGCCCATCTTCCCAAGACCGCCTCCCCCTCCTCCAATTCAGCCCAGGGTGCAATTTCCTTTCCCCTTTCCACCACCTCAAGGAAGACCCCCAGTCAGCTCCTCGGGTCTATCTAAACATCCCCCTCCAAACTCCACCCCCAGCAACAGGCCATAAAAGCCTCAGCCTCCCTTTGTTCCAATCCAGAGAATTCCTCATCTTCCCCCGATTCTCTCCATGTCCTCCAAGATAATAAATCCCCTTTCTCTTTTTCCTTCTGCCTGTTTCTCGCTGCTCCAGTTACCTAAAAAACCTATCACCTTCTACCCGTCATCTAACTTGAATATGGCTCGGGGACAATCACACTTGCAGGTGGCATCAGAGGTAGTGTCAGGCCTGTTTCGGGGCCTCCGACTTCACAGCCATCCCCAAATTTCCAGTCACGGCCACTGTGTCCTGAGGCCAGTGGGGCCAGAGCTTTAGGCTCCTAAAGGGCCTGGCCACCTTGTCACTCCTCCTCCAGGCCTGGAACCCTGGGACCACATCCCGAGGGCCCAGCTGAGGCCTCCTGACACAGGATGGTGTGAGCCAGAGAAAAATATGAGGGGACCAGGGATGCCACCAACCTTGTTTCTGTCCTCAGTCCTGGCCGCCTGTCGACACGCAGGGTGCCAGATGGAAGAACCTGCAGGGGGGGTGAGAGCCAAAAGGAGGTGGTTAGTGAGTGTCACAGCAGGGCAGGAGGGGGCCATGTGGGGGCACCTACCCACCCAGCTAGGGTACAGTGGCCTGGGACACACAGCCATGGGGCACATATGCCTCGTGTGCCCACTGCTCCCTGGGAGAAAGCAAGGTTCTGAGCACCAGGCTCAGCATTCTCTTTGTGGCCTCAGCTGCTACAGGCCCAGCCACGGGGACAGTGGCACCAACCAGGTGGCAGCCGGTCTCAGGCACCAGGGCTTGCATGTGTTGGAGCTTCCCAACCAAGTGGGGAGCAGGTCCGGCGGGCACAATTGTGGGAACAGCTCTAGCTCTGTCGCTGTCCCCCCCAGCTTCCTGGCCTGTCAGCCGCATTCCAAGTCAACAGAGGACCAACTACACAGGAGTCGGCCCACCAGACGCCTGGCGCCATGCCCTCCGCTCCGCTCTGACTTGAGCTGCCAGGCACTGGCTGTCCCCTAAAACTGAGTGCCGCGGTCACCCTGCCTCCTTGGGTCCTCAGTAGACATAGTCGGAGGGGTGAAGGACAAGATGGAGACAGGGGCTTGGGACTGCAGTGCAGACCTTCACAGCTTCCTGTTCTGGGCAGGTGTGGCGAGGCTCTCCCTGCTTCCCAAAGTGGGCGCCCTTCCCCTCCCCCATGGCTGTATGCCCTTCTCTCCCCCAGGCCCGCCACCTGCTAAAGGTGGGGCTGTGTCCCACCGCTGGACCCTCCCCCACACCAGCTCCTGAGTTAGAGCACCCCAGAACGCGAGCCTCACTCAGAAAGGGGGGTCATGAGCTCCACCTCAAACTGTATCCTCAGGGCTCCACGCCTTGTGCATGTGTGAGTGTGCATGTGTGTGTGTGTGTGTGTGCGTGTGAGTATGCGTGTGTATGTGCATGCAAGTGTGTGTGTGTGTGTGTATAACACTGCTTTAAATTTTTTACCATTCAAAGGGCCAGCCAAATAGCTCAGTGGATTAAAGTACCTGCAAGCAGGACCAGGGGTCAGGGGTTTGATCCCCGGGCCTGCCGAGCTGGTCCCACCCCCCAGGGAGCGCTGAAACAGCAATTGAGACTGAGTGTGATGGCGTGCATCTGTAATCCCAGCTCTTGGGAGGCTGTAAACGGGTGGATTGCTACGAGTCTGATCTAGTAGTGAGACCCTGAACACCCTGTAGACCCTTCCCTAAAATACTAAA
>NDGN011326191.1:0-17325 GCA_002564285.1 Tympanoctomys barrerae
CAGAACTCATAGCATCTGAAGTAAAGAAGCAACTACAGAAACATAGGGAGGAAACCCAATCAGGATGATCGTTTACTCCGGTTCTCCAGGGCCTGTCATCTGCTCCCTTGTGCCCGTCACTACACGCCATAGAGAAGTGTCCTTGAGTTATCACAAGTTAAGTGACAGGGGCAGTAACAGCAAGGAGGGCAACAGAGAGCAGAAAGCGGATAGCCGTGAGTGCCCCCCACCACCACCACATGACATGGAGGCGTGGCTTGGGGAGTAACCACCGTTCTCTCTACTGGGCAAGCTCGGTCTCGATGCTACGAAGTTCTTGCTCACCCTGCCCGTTAGCAAATGTGATGGGAATGTTTTTCCATTCAGACTACAAATCACATGGATTTTGAGCCATAATAAAAAGAATACTTAAAACAAATAAAATACACATTTTCTCATTTTCTGGTTGCATATTCAGCTCATGTACACGGCACTTTCGCTCATTTTGAAAATGAGAATGTAAAACATAACTCTTTTTGTTTGAAAATATTTTATCCTGCCATTTTTAACTGAATGCAAATATATGATTTAGTGTAAGCCTACAGAGTAGATATTTAATCTGATTAATATTAATCTATGAATGCTTAAATGGTCAGTATGATTGTTCTGAATTCTCTCCTTGTTGCCACAGACATGTCATGTGTTTGGCTACTTAAGAAATTATCAAAATTTTCTTATCTTTACTTTATAGAAGACCAAAAGTGAGAATGTGGATTTGGAGAATGTAAATGCTTCAAGAGAGGCCTTTCAGCCTTAAATACAGATTGGTAAGATCTACTGTCCAATTCTACTCTGATAGTTTCACAGAAGTCTGTATCTGTAGCTTCCACTATGTTCTGGCCTTAAATCTGGAAAATTCAGCCAGCGGCACACCATAGTATCGCTGTAAGAATTAAAGTGAATCTTGCTTGTGTGTATGTATAGCTAGAACTTAACCAGCTTTTATTCTTTCAGAAGACATGTTAGCTGGAAGGATGTGAGAACGCTGTAATTCTGCAGTGCTGATTGTAGGGGTATGTACGTGGACATCCCCCACGAGCGTCATGAGGTCATAGGCGCAGCTTGATGGAGGGTCTAGGGTGTGGGACGCTGGGGTTAGGGGTGTAAGGCTGGCTGGGTTGCATTCACGGTGCAGTGCTAGGGTTAAGGGCGCCCCTCCCAGGTTGTGCGTGCTGCCTGCCCTAAGGGTAAGCTATAGAGACAGAAAGAGGGCTGCCCCTGACAGTGCCTGCTGCTCGCCCCCTGCCGCCTTCCGGCCTTTCGCCCACTATGCGTGGCTTCTCCTCCGCGACGGCCCTCTTCCACGTGCCACCCTGCTTTGGAGCCAGTCCGTTATGGACTGACACCCCTACACAGTATGAGCCTAAGTAAACCATTTCACTTTTAACTCTGATTGCTGGGAATTTTATCTCAGAAATGGAAAAAAGTAACAGAGACACTGATCAACTCAATACACAAACAATTGTCATGCCACATATAACACAAGCATTATTGCAATATGTGCAGCAAAAACTATGTGGAAACCCCATCAAGTGCCACAGCAGCCAGCCCAGAATTCACTCCAAGACCTCGGCGTCACCTGGCTCTGAATGGCTAGGGCTTGGCCTGTGCCTCACAGCCCTTCCAATATCAACCTTACTTCCAACCCGGGCCCACTCAAGAGAGCCTCAGGGGTTGTCTAAATCAATCGCTGGAAAGGAACCACTTCCAATCAATCCACCTCCAACCCTATCATACCACTAAGCTCCAATCAGACTACCCTTGGAAGCCCTTCTTTTATTTTTAATCGTAAAGCTTTTCTCCTTCCCTGCTTACCACTGAGTCAAAAGAAAACACAGGTGAAGGTAGTGGATTTTCTCATTCAGGTAAATTTATTTCAGGGAAGTTTAAAACTGGACATTAAAGCATCAAAATTCCTACTTTGTTGTTGTTCATAACATCAATCAATTGAAAAGGCCTACCTTTCCTAAATAATGAACAGAAAATTAGGAGGAAATTTTCGTATAACAACTCATAACCTGTCGGCTGTGATGTGGTTAGAAATGAATTAATGCAATGTTTAATTCATAACATTTCAATATCCTCCATTACATTTTAGGCATATTTGGTAGAATCATTATTCATGTATCAAAAATGAGCCATTCTTGAGAAAAACTCCAGGATATCGCTGTCCATCAGGACTAAGAAGAACTTGAATATTTGTCAGTGAAGATTTGGATACATACAGGAATTTTTTTCTTCCAAAGAGAAATGCTATCTTAAGGGTGGTTTCAGAACTACTGATTAGTTTGAGGTAAATGTTTCTGAAACAGTAAAAATATGATTTTTTTTTGCTGACTCAGGCTACCTAAACCATGGGTCTGGTGTGGCACGTGGAGCTGGGGTTTGAACCGTGGTACCCTGGGCCCAACTGAATTTGCCCAAGCAAGTTCTTTAAACAATTGAGCTAACCAGCAAGCCCCTGAAACGTCAAAAATAAGTTGCTCATATCATTCTGTGGAGTAATAGTTTCTCACTATAAAATTATATATGATATCATGGAAGATGAAGATTCTTTTACAGTGCTAGTTAATCAGTATGAGGCCATCCCAGAATATACTTTTAATACCTCCATCTTTAATACCTTATTAAGGTATTTGACTTTATTGTTTTTTGACTGGAAGTCCCTGGAATCATTTGAAAAGTCACTGTATTCCAAAAGATTATCCTGAAATTATTGCAAATGAAAGGGGAAAATATTAAGACATTTCTTGATAACAATAATCTTTGATGATCCATTTTGTTTTGGAATCATTTGCCTGACGAGTGTACCCCACACTCAGTGGCTTTCACTTCCTCAGATTGTCAAGTTATAAATTATCTGAGCAATTCTAAAATTAGAAAACTGACATTTTCACTACATAATAGTAATTGTTTCTTTTTAGTGTCTTCATTAAAAAAATAGGAATTTCATCACTAATCTGGATAGTCTACTCCTTTGGTATTTTTCCCAAGGGGTGCTTGAAATCAACTTCAGGTGTCGGTCTTGAAGTGCTGGCCTCGCCGTGGAATGAGTTAAGGTCCACGTAGGCGCCGCTCGGGCTTCTCAAGGAAGGCCATGCAGACGCTCAGCTAGAGAATTTCTCACAGGACAAGGACGCAGGTCTCTGCACCACCAAACAAACCACATTGGCAACAGCTATGTGGGAAACAGCCTAGAGTTCCCTGGCTGTCTCAGAGCATATTTTACAACTTGTCCCTAAAAGAATCTGTCTCAGTGACATCTCCATTTTTGAAAGTTGTGGTTGCTAATAAAAGCAGAAAACTTTCATGCTTGTGAAAGACGTGTTCATTTATAGGCTATCCTATAACTCATTCTTTATTCATAAGATAAAAAGCCTCTACTGTGCTTTTCTACACTAGGAAAATGCTCATTTTTTCTCTGTACATGTTCAACAGCTGTGTTGTGCCAATAAAAGAAAGGAAAAGAAAAAAAATCATGCTATCTTTGTCTTGTACAAACTTAGCATACATTTTTGAATTTTGTTCAATAGTAAGGTCTTCAAACCACAACAATAATTTTCATTTTTATTGCAATCCTCATTTAACATCTTTGTATGTCTTGAGTAGGCATTTTAGACCCTTCACTTCTCAAAAAGATTTTCCTATGCTTGTGACAAAAGGTATAACATATTTTCATGAGAAAAAGTATAATTCCAGCACTCAGGAGGCTGAGGCAAGCAGATCTCTGTGAGTTTGAGCCCATCCTGGACTACAAAGTGAGTTGAAGTGCAGCCTTCACTGTGTAGTGGGACCTTGTCTTAAAAAGACCAAAAGAAGGAAAGAAAGAATGAAAAAAGAAAGAAAGAAAGAAAAAAGGAAAGAAAGAAAGGTCAAATATATATATATATATATATATATATATATATATATGTATATATATATTTACTTTTCTCCTTGTTACTTGTTCTTGATAGATATACATAGATAGTCTCATAACTGAATAAATAAGAAATTTTGGAATTTTCATCATAGTAGAGTTGGTGTATGAAAGAACAGATTTATAGCACTTTAATAATATTTTTGTTAATGGCTGAGAACAAAAAATTGATTTTTTTCTCAGCATTTTAAAAGAGATTTTTACACTGTGATAGAAAGCAACTGATGAAATAGAAAGTAATTGACGCAATTATATTTAATAATCAAAGTTTATTCTATTTCCATGCAAAAAAAAATTCCTCTTACATTAGCTTACACAGTAAGGGAAAAGATTCATTGGTGAACAATGGGGGCATGTTCTGAAAAATGTCTCAGCAGGCGATTTCATTACTGGCGTGGACGCCGGAGCCTGCTGGTCACCAGAGCGGGCAGCGCGGGTTCATCGATCCGCATCCGCTCTTGGTGCAAGCAGGGGGGACGCAGCAAGCGGGAGGTGCGCGCGTCGGCGGGCTGCAACGCACGTGCTGCTCGACTCTGCGCTACGAGGCAAGCGCGCCCCGGAGAAGGCGATGCTGAACAGTAAGTGCGCAGCACTTAAATGCCCGCTTACTACTTATCTGTCACTTAGATGCCAATGATGTGCCGCGGAACATGCTGTGCTTTGCTAAGACCGGCGGCCACTTAGGCTGACTTACACTCGCTCCATCACAGACGGAGGTTTACGTGAGGAAGGGCTCGTCATCATCACAGAACAGGAATTTGGGGCTTCGTTTTCATGTTGAAATTAAATTACTGTCGTGCAGGAAATGTGTCCGCTATTGACGCAAACACCGCGGTACTCTACACGACCTTGTATTGGCGCATGTAACAGAGAACTTCAGGGCTGACTGCGTCCGGGGCAGACACATCACTGAGGCCGTCAAATAGTGTAAATATTGGGCTGTGCTTGCATTTAGGATCTTTTTTTCTATTAATCTACATGTTTCCCAACATGGCTTTATAGCAAGTGGCTCCATATAACACTTTTCATGACAGGTATTTGACCAGATGTTGGGGCTTAATCTTCTTCATTAAAGAGTCATTCTGGAGTATCTGAAATGGGCTCATGGAATGCCTTCCGTGGCCTGGTCCAAATACTACACCTTATCTTAAAGCTAAGATAGGCTTAACTCTCCTGAAACTCACATGTAGTGATGGGGGAAGATATTTTAATAGAAAAAAATTTATAAAACAGCAGAATGAAAGGAAGGACAGAGATAATTGGTCATTTTAGCATGAGAAATAAAAGAGAGACATTACTTTATATTGTGACAAAATGCCTTGAGCAGAAGTTTGGATTAAAATTTAGAATCAGTTTGTGTAATAAATTTGGTGCAAACCACAAACGTATCACTTAGAAACAGCAAGCAGATTAATAAGTATGAGAAACTTCAGCTTTGTGGAAATGCCAAGTGCACCACTTAGGAGGTTATAATTAGAAAATTTCTGATCACACAGAACATCTCAGGAGAATAATATTCATATTGGTTTGGCAGCTAATTTGCATGGTTAAAGAACTCTGTACAAGTGAACTCTAGGATGCTTTGTTTTGTGAGGTTTCTACTTCAGCAAATACATTTGCTTATTTTTCATCCCCAGATCTGTACTTAGCATTACATAAGGCTGAGAGAAGTAGTTCCCAGGTACTTTTTTAATTAATAAAGAGGATTTTTAGCTAGCCCTTTGTAAATGGTCAGCTTCTGGAGTCTTTATGAATTTTGTACTAACATGCAACTCGCTTAGCACAAGGGCGGCTCACGTCAACAGCCCCAGCACCGAGACGGAGGCAGGAGCATCACATGGGGCCAAGGCCACCCTGAGCTGTGCGGCATGCCCTGTGCAGAAAAAGCAAGGAAGCGAAACACACAGCTGAGAGCTGGAAAAACTTCATCCTTAGTTCTGCATGTAGATCAGCACTGGGGAAAACCCTGCTGGTTAGTAACTTTCAGAGGTACAATTTAGTGCGCCCTACCCACATGCAGCCCTGGTGCAGAGAATTATCACCCTTAACCGTAAGAAAACGTCACTTTCTCCAAGAAAGCAGGATGTGAAAGAAACTGTGGGGTGACTACACTGACAGAAACGTTACGAAGTCGTGTGCGTCTCTTGAGACTCGGATGAGAAAGTAGATGATGTCACAGTAAGAGAGAGTCCAGTGGTCAAAGGTGGTCTAAGTGGTGACATTAGTGCAACTGCTCTGCCTGGCACTCACTGAGGTGTTTTGATTATGTTTATAATATGCAGTGTAGGGTTTGAAAGATATTTGTTGCCATCTAAGGCATACATGATCAAATGCTTTTGCAAATGCAGTTCCAAAAAATATTTCATTTCCAAATGGAGAATATTTACTTACCAGATGGTAACATTTAGAATTAAGTTGTTTACTTTTTATTTATGAAGTTCAGAAATTTAAAGTAGACATGCCAAAAGGAAGGAGAAAGACAGTACACATAAGAGGGGATTTGAGATTGCTTAACTCTTAATTTATTGCTACAAAATTATCTGCAAGGGAAATAAATAGTCTCTGTTTAAAATTTAATAGTTTTTCTCTGTTGTAAACTTATTGAATTAACATTAATTTTAATGAATTTCATCACATCTTTCAGGGGAGTTGATAAACTTTATGCTATTATGAGCTTTGATAATTTAATGATTGAGTTATGAAGTCGGTATTAGTTATATAAGTAATGAAATAACAGAATTACAAAAAGAATGATGTAGTATTCACATAAAACAACTTTTGCTGTATGTGCATGGCTCAGGACATGGGCCATCTGCCGCACTGATTGCATTTTGCATAACTCGGACCATGTTTTCTTTAGCATATAATTTAGATCTCTCATTTAATTGCTGTATAATCCCACAGTTTGAGGTCTACAGTATGCGCTCTCAGTGAAAGTTTTCCATGATGCACTCATTGCTTTAAGAGCAACTCAGACCATTTGGCAATGGTTTGCTGCAGTGATTGTGAGTGGTAAGATAAAAATCTGACTCACTTCTCTTTTGATAAACTATTGTGTCCCTTGTCAATAAGTAAATATGTTATTAACATTACTCAGCACTTTCTTCTTTTTCTCAAAGTTCTCCCTCTTAGGGATGCCAACATGTTTTCTCTTCTTTGCTTATTAATTTGCTGAAACATTATAAAGTGACACATATAAGAAAAGCATGTTCTCTTTTTTTGGAAAAATGTAAGTCTCTTCTGACATATTTCATACTAATTACAAATTACACTTTACTTTTCATTTATTATACATTATTTGCAAGTATGACACATCATCAGAAAGGTATCCCAGCTGGTCACTGCACATGTTAATTCCTATTTTCCAGATTCTTATGAAGAGTTATGAGATTAGGCTTGTGTACTTTACTCACTAGTGTAGATTTATATGATGTGAACCTTGGGCTGTATTAATTTCTGTAATACTATATGTATGTATTATTTTCTAAAAGTTCTGTGAGATAAATACTTTAGATCTCATGCACTTTGAGGAATTTTACAAATTCAGTTGAAATTATTACATTTATTGGACTTTTTGTTATGCATTTTTAATGAATTATTCTTCATCTCTTATTTTCTTCTTGAATTGTGAAAAAGCCCTGTACTGCTTTGAATATATAAACATCTCAATCATCACAGAATTCTTCCATGCAAATAAACTGCTTACATTTTAGCAATTGGGCTCTGGATATTTAATATGTTTTGCTCTGACAAAGAAAAATAGTATTATATTCATGCATTTTAATTTGCTTTTATGTAATTAATTGACATAATTCAATCACATCATGAATTAATTTGATCTTATATTTTAATTTTGGAATGCATTTATTTAAATTCTGAGAACATAAACCAGAGACCTTTTCTGCTGCCGAAAACTGCAGAAAATAACAGTTGGCTGGATGCACTAAGAGTAAGCAAGGCAAGAAGACATGAAATCTCATGAAGACAGAGAGCAAAGAAAGGATATGCCCTGTAGGGTAGGTCAGAGACTTTCTGCTACCCCTCTCTGGAAATGGATTCATCCTGAAGGGCTCATGGCAAGGGTTATACATTTGGTTCTTTTTGTTTGCTTGTTTGGTTTTTTTTGGTGGCAATTTACTATTTAATCAAGAGATAAGATATTATTTTTAAATAAACTTGGAAGAACATCCAATCATGGTAAGGAAACATTCCCTTCAAGTGAATAAGTGATACTGTATCAAAGGTATTTTTTCTTATTTTTCTCTCCAGTTCTACTGGGTTACACATTTATAATTTGTAGATTTCATTCTTAGTATATTTCCCTCTAAAATGAATTTAAACATATTTATCATATTACTCTCTCATCTGAGTAGATCTTATGCTGAGACTAATTGTATTTACTTTATCTCTTGATTTTCATTTTCACCATTCTATTGACTCAACCCTGATGAGTAGCTACCTTGTGTGAGGGGAATATTTTGAAACCACACTGTGTCACGTGGCTATGATGCTGAGGGCTTGTTTTGTGAGATTTGTTTTTTCTATTTTCACAGGTCTTGGGCTTAAGTAAGAGTAATTTTATAGATTATCTTTCAAAAATGGACATGTTATTTATGATAACCTTATGTTTCAGAGTTTTTATTTAAAAATGTATTTGTAAATTCATTTCTACACTTCTATATAAAATTTTTGAAGGAACAAGGTGAGAACATGCTCAAAATTATTTATCATTACTTTTCAGTCTTTATTAGAAAGTATCTTAAAGTAATACCAAGAATATGTCTCTCAGTTAAGATAAGAAATGCTATAATGTAGTTTTAATGTATCAAATTTATTCATTCACTTGTTTTACTTTAGTTATAAGAGGAAAAATTTAAAAGCATATATTGCAGCTACCTCTAAAGAATGATTATAATATGTCATGTATTTTTTTAACATTAGTGCAGAAGAGACAAAGAAAAAATCACTTTGCAGTTGTAAGAAGCAGAGGCTAAGGAAAACAAACTCCTCTAACTAGAAAGGAGCAACATTTGCTTACTACATAATAAATCTACTTGGAAAATGGATAGAATAGAACATAACTCTCATAAATCTATAGAAAAATATCCTATATGAGCATTTATCTGTGAGTAATTACTATACCTGGCCTTATTTTGTCAATTACTAGTTATGATTCCTTGATTATGTTTGGAAGTTAACTTCGATCATCATAAATGAATTTTTTAAAAAATCTCATATTTATTTATTTGGTACAGGGCCTTGCTACACAGCTCAGAATCATAGTGATCCTCCTGTCTCAGCCTCCCCAGGACTGGGATTACAGGTGTGCCCCACCACATCTGTTTCCATGGCCAGCTTGGCATGGGGTGACACTGCATGTGGTACTGGGGTTTAAACTTGAGGCCTGGTGCTTGCCAAGCAGCCGCTTAAACAGCTGAGCTATCTCCCTGGCCCAAATTTTATCATTATAGAATAAGATTAATATTAATAACATCTTAGCAATATCCTGGGTGTACTTCAATCTCATGTTACCTTCTTTCTGATCAGCGTTTGCCTTTCTAGCTGTCTCTCTTAATTGCTCTAACATGAGCGGAGACACTGAGGAAGAGCTTGGGACCAAAAATGCCCTTCAGATATGCTCTAAGCAAGTTTTGGTTATGCTGTAATTCACATTATGCATGCAGATCTTTTCTTTTAAACATAGCTTATACAAAATTTTTGAATCTGTGCAATATTTGCTTTTTGATGATTTTTGTAATAACCCTCATTATTTTATTTTATTTAGATACAAATGTTTTGTATTCATTTAATTAGGGATTTTTTTTTTTCTTTTAGAACCATTTAAAATACTTCTTTTAAGGGAGTCTGGTCACAGAAAAAAAATTGTTCTGGCTGGACATTTTCCTTTTTCTTTCCATTCTTTTTCCTATTTGAAAGATATTTTTTGCTATAAAAATATAACAACCTATACATATGGTAAAAGGATGGTATTTTTATGTGTAAGTGATTTAGTTAACTTACAAATGTTTCATTTTGAAAAACCTAATTGCATCAATTTCGTTAGCTTTGCAAGACACTGCCTACAGCCTCCAGCATCCTGATGTCCATCTTGATCCTGATGTAGGGAAACACCAGAAGTACCGACAAAGGACTTTCCAAGAGTGAACGCCGCACAAACAGGAAGGGAAGAGATAACCCTACTCGTATTTGTGTACTAGATGTTGCTCGAAGCTAACATCAGAGCGCCGGGTGGCAACTCAGCAGCGCAGCCCCTTGTTGGCCGGCGTAAGGCCCTGAGCTTGACTCCTGGTACAAAATAAAAAACAGAGTTAATGGTAAATATTCAGCAATCCATACCTTCTTCCTCTAGCTTCTTGCTCTTTCTATTTTTTTTCAGATTTTATTGATGGAAATTATATTTTATATTAATTTAGACTTGTTTCTTTTTAAAGTAGGAACTCAATTTCATGAAGAACTCATTAAGATTTTTTTGTGTGTGTGTGGCACCAGGGATCGGGTTCAGGTACCACAAAATGCCAGGAAGCACTTATTCCACTGCGCTATCTCCCTAACCCAAGCAAAAATATTAAAGTTTTGTTTTTTCAAGTTTGGATAACGTTACCTATGTGGCAAAGACCAGAGAACTAAAGCTGGGCTAGCAACACTGCTGAGGTTTTAGAAAACAGAGCAGATGAACGAAAACACACAAGGCACAGCCAAAGTACTTGGTGTTCCAAAGATGCCACCGGAGAAACCCAGACCTGGCGAGCGCCGGGGAAGGACGTGAAGGGAGAGCCGTTATGTGCGAATTGCTGCGGAAGCTGGCCTGTGCATCCCATCCACAGAACGCACAGCTGGGAGGTAACCTCCACTATTAGATGAGATCCAAGACTCCCGCCTCTATTGTTAAAATTTCATTCTGGGCTGGCCAAATAGTTCAGCGGATTAAAGCACCTGCAAGCAGGTGCAGGGCTGGGGGTTCGATCCCTGGGCCTGTCGTGCTGGCCCCGCCCTCAGGCGCGCTGAGACTGGTGGCGCGTGCCTGTAATCCCAGCTCTTGGGAGGCTGTAACAGGCGGATCACTGCCAGTCCGATCTAGTAGTGAGACCCTGAACACCCTGTAAACCCTTCCCTAAAATACAAAATAAATAAATAAATAAATAAATAAACACAAACATTAATTCTATCTGAAACGTCTAAAGAAAATGCTAGCTCTTGTGCAGAAGAAGAAAAAAGTAACGGGTCCAACCCTGAGTATGGAAGAAGAGAGTGAAAGAACAGTCTTTCTGCCAAAGTGACATAAACTAAACAGCTGTCCCAGGATTCTTGTTCCTAGAGCAACTAACGTTCTGGGGGTTTTGCCTGCCTCTTTCGTCAGATCCGCCATCCCGGAGTCACTGGCCTACGCATACTCCCGTGAGTCGAGGAAGTCGGGGGCAGCACGCTTACAAACACAGTGGACTGAAGTTGTCCCAAACGTCCAAGAGGATAATGGAATCCTGCTTCCACAAACCTGAAGGCAAAGCAGTAAGTGACATAAGCTACAGATACCTGAAAGAAATGGGCCCGTGAAAAACTGAGCCCAGATTAACCAAAGGAAAGCTGATTTTGAGGAAATTCCAACAACTGGAAGGCTAGAAAATAGCTGTTTCAGAAATTGTACATAGTCTCAGAAAAATTGAGAAAATACTTAATACATAGTCACAAAAAAGATTTGCTATCAAATGAACAGCATAAAACATGCAAAAGAAGAAAGCGCTCTTAAAAATTAGCTATGGTACATCAAATTCACTAGATGTTATGAACAATAAAATATTAGACATTGAGTATAAAATACAACAAAGAAAAATTAAACAGATCTGAATGCATAATGACAATGATTCTTTAATGAAAAATTAAAAGAAGTAGAACATAGTCTAGAAAGCACAAATTAATGCACTAAATTTTTCAGAAAGCTAGAAAAATTTATATAGATTTTAGAGACACAGTAGGAAGGAAAATTCACAAAGCTGAGGAAGAACCATTGTCCTGGGAAAGAATCAAAGCATAGTGTTAGTAAGACATACTCAGACTCTCAAATTCCACATGCAAAGACGTAGAACAAAATTCTGAACTAGTTTGGTAGATATTTTCTAATATTCATATTTGAAATCATAGGTCTATAAACATGGCACTTGCAGGCTCAAGGGTAAGTAAAAGTACTTACAGTTAGAAAGAATGAATATGACTTAAGGGAGAATTTCTGTTCTTTCTTAGAGTTCTTTGAGGTGTCTTAAGTTTTGTGTTTGAAACTCTTCATTTGTACAATTTAAGATGCCCAATGTAAAAATAAAATACATGCAATGCTACATTTTCCTTCACTGTGATTTTTTTGTAGAAACATTAATAGCCTTTAAAATAGCAGATTAGTCCACAGTTTTTATTGCAATATGATCAGATGTCATTTACAGAAGAACCTGCACCCAGGTATTTTGTAAACATTTTGTTTTTTCCTGAGGGTTTCCAGGGGCCTCCTGGAACTGCTAGGAGACAGATGTGTTCCACGGTGTCTCCGGGTTGTTATCTGGGACTTAACTTCAGGCAGCACCCTTCAGGAAGGGCTTGTGAATCAAAGTTAGTCCTCTGTCATACGGTATGTGGGGATTTTGGGTGGGTAGGGCCTCCAACATAGGTCAGGTCTACTCCTAGAAAAAGTTATACATGTAAAGAAATACTTATATGAATACTATTATGTACAGTGATATTCCATTTTGTATTTTGATAACCATCTAATATAGAAGGTCTTTTATTAAAATGAAATTAATTTATAAATTGGCATACATTTCTATCTTAATGTTTTATGTAATGGCAAATGTATACAATACCAAATGCCTGGAGATGACTTATGTGCATAAACAATCAGATTGAGTTAGATGGCATGCTATAAATATGCTTTTAGAAGTCTTCCCAGAGAAAGTCTTGTGCATTTTCTTTGAATTCTTAGTTTTGGAAAATATTTGCTTTTTCATATCAGTGAAACATCCATTTATTTTTAAAGAATTCAGTAAATGGTCCATTACTTTAGAACAAGGGAGGGCTGGCCAAATAACTCAGTGGATTAAAGTGCCTGCAAGCAGGCGCAGGGGCAGGGGATTTGATCCCTGGGCCTGCGGTGCTGGCCTGCGTTGAGATGAGATTGAGGGAAGAAATATTTTTTTTTTCTCTATAGTTTGCTAATTTTAATTCCTTTGGAGACATACCAATGAGTGATATTTCTGGATCAAGCATAAAGTCTATTATTTGTTTTGCATTCCCAACAGCAGCAAAGAAGAGCCTATCTCTATCAACATTTACATTTCAGTATATTTTAATCATTACTGTTTTGACTTTATTGAGGTGAAATCTCAATATAATTTTAATTTGAATGTCCTTAATGGCTAAAAATATGGAAAAATGTTGCATATTTTTATTGATTATTTGTATTTGTACTGAGAAGTACCTGTTCACACCTTTATTGACTGGAATATTTGATTTTTGAGGACATTGTAAAGATCAGAGAGGAAACTGTTTAAACGGAAAATAAAAGTGCAATGCAAAAAATTATGTCAAAGAGCTAGTTCTTTGAAAAGATAAACAAATAGTTGTTTGATTAACCAAATTTACTAAAAGAAGAAATGAGAAAAACCTATATCAATAATTAAAAGCTGTAATTATTATCAAATTTTCATTAAATGATTAGAATATAAGTAATGACATTTTAAAAATTCATTGTATCCTATTCACTTACAATTAAATAACAAATACATTAGATTTTGAAACCCTGAAGCTGCATAATAGAACTAATGAAATGTACTGGATCAGTAATTTTCTGCCAAAATAGTTATATATTCAGTAATCAGAAAATCAGATAAATTTATATAAATGCAAAAGTTACATGAATCACAAGTTACTTGATTCATAGTTGATTTAATTATAAATTAAATACTTCAAAAATTACAAGAAAAAATTTCAAGGTATTAAATATTGCAATGTTGACATATGTGAGATTTCTCTGTATTGTAACACTTAAATTTTATCAGCTTTAAACTGCACTAAAATTTCTCTCATTCTGACTGATTGCACATCTGTAAATTGCTTTTGCTCATAATTTCAGAGTTCATTTTTTGATTTATCAGTATGCTAATTTAAACGAGACTCATTTACCACCAAATCCTATAGGATGACCTCACCCAGATGGCTATTGTGGATTTTAGAAGTATTTTATTTCAAGACTATTATCAGTCATTGTCAATATATTTCTACATTGTTTTAGTTTTTCAAAATCCCAAAGAACATGTAGATTTTTATTTGTTTTTTAAAAAAGTTATATTTTCATTTTCAATGTATTTACCTATATAATTATTCTTATTTTCAGGGTAATAGCTGTAAATCCTTAGTGAAAAGTGAACAAGATAAATTTACATGGAGAAATCTAAATTCCTGGATGTGTAGTGTTTATTTTATCTCTGTATTGAAGTGATTTCTGATCAAAATTTTATATTATGAAATAGTATAAAAATAATTGCTAATAGTTTAGGAAGAATATATCTAATGATTTCTAGTAAAATGTGAAGAACTTGCAACACAAAGAAGAATGAGATACATGAAGGTAAAAATTATTTCTATTTCCTATTATATCATATTAGTCAAATACCCCACAGTGCATAGAGCAGAAACTGGAATATGAATTTCTTTTGTTCCGTATGGTTATAAGTCTCTTCTTTTTCTATTTCAATGCACAGCTTTCAATACTTCACCTTAGAAAACAATGCTTTTTGTAAGGGTCATATAGATATAATTTATGTATTAAAATTTATGATGTGTGTATTCTAATATTTCTCTTCCCTACATGTATGTGTTTTCTGTTGCAATTAGGTCTGACAGCTGCTTAAACTGTTATGAAAGCTATACATTCTGGTAATGTGTATTTTGTTAATTGATTTTCAAAGCTAAAACAACCTACCTAGCTTTGAGTTTAGCTCAGCTTGATTATTGTAGGGATCCGTTGGTCTCTCTGTGTGATCCACTGTACCCAGGGAGAAACAGTGGCAAGAATGAGGAAAAGATAGCGAAGAAGACAATAGCTGGATCAGGAGGTGGCCCATCTGCCTGGTGGATGAGATGACCCCTGAAAAACAGCAAGGGCCTTTATTTATACCATTGCAAAGTTGCAAGACACATGGTTGCCTGGCCTGACTGCTTTAGGCAGTAAGGCCTGATCCTGCCTGCTCACATGGGACCAATTTCCACTTCAGCAGCTCCCAGCAGATTATGATAGATGTACTATGCTCTTATGAGCAGTTAAATCAATTTTTTTTTGTTTTCTTTTTTGTGGAACCGGGGATTGAACTCAGGCCCTTTCACTTGCCAGGGAAGCGCTTATTCCACTGAGCTATCTCCCCGGCCCCTGCTAAACCAATTTTGAAGTAATTTTCCCTCAGAGATTCAAAGACATCACTTTATAGACCTTCAGTTTTAATGTGCTACTGAGTTACATGATGCAAACTTTGTCATTCTTTGGAATCTTAGATAACAATATAAAGGACAATATTGATGTCTAATAATTTTTTTTAGTTAATCTTATTGACACATTTCAGATGTAAAAATGTAATGATCACACTCTTCGTAGAGAATTTGAACCTGTAGGTAATACAGCTTTAAAAAAATATTTGTTTGTTTGTTATTGTCTTTCTGAGATAGGACTCACTATGCAGTTCAGGCTGGCCTTGAGTTCACTTTGAAACCCAGGCTGGTCTTGAGCTTGCAACGATCCTCCTGCCTCAGCTTCCAGAGTGCTGAGATTGCAGGCGTGCACCATCATGCCTGGAAATCTATCTTGTTTCTTCTCTTCTCCCCAATCCCCTCCCCTCTCTTCAACCCTTCTTCCCTCCTTATTTACAAAAGCTTTGTTTCTTTCAACTTTTTTCTAGTATCACTTTTTGCCTTCCTTCTTCTTTCCCTTCCACCTCTCCTGTTCCCTTCCCATTTGAATATTTTGTTTGATCTTCCCAATATTTATTACATATTTTGGTTCTTATTTATAATCTTGGTTTCTCACAGGAAAAAAATGTGTTATTTAAACAGGTATGTGAAATTTATTTCACCTAAACATATGGTCCCAAGGTGCATCCATTCACCAAGAAATGTCTCAAGTTTTCCTTTCTTCAGGGCAATGTAGTACCCCATCGCATAAAACAAACACAATGTCTTTATTCACTTGTCCACTGATGGACACTGGGCCTGCTTCCAAGACTCAGTTACTGTAAAATGTCCTGCCATCAACATGGATGTCCACATCGCTGGGGTGGGTGCACACTTGTGCACATGCTTTTGTGGGAAAGGAATATCACTGGTGAATAAGATATGCACGGCTTTGCAATTTTATGGTTTCAAACACAAAGACATCACTTCGTATGTCTCTGCTCAAGTACTGCTGAGCACATGCATGAGATAAAGAATTTTCTGGGGGAAATGTCGCTTGGTGCAGGGGTGTGCTGAAGACAACAGGTAAGTTGAACAGCTTGGGAGTCTTGAGATAGAAATAGCAAAAGACTAATGCACAAAATTATGTTTGTGTAACGTGCTTTTAGGGAATTTACTTAAAGTTTAAGATTTTCTTCTAAAATATTCAGTTAACAAATCGGGACATTTTATGCATACAGTGAATATGGTCAATGAATTAAATTTTTACAAGTAATGCATTTCCTTGGATTTATCATCCTAGATAATAGACAGAGAAATAAAAGCTGCAAAAGCATGCTTAGATGGGGATTTTTTTCTCTTAATATGTAGCTTTTGGTTTAACAATTGATGCATCTTTGTGCAACTGCAGCTTTTAAAATTTAACCTTATTCATGAGTGCATTATACAAAAATTATGCTTTTCTTCATACAAAATGTAACAACAGAAAGATGCAGCATCATGCCTGTTAACTGTGTTTCGAAAACATGCAGTTTAATAAGTCAAGAGCCCTAAATGTTATTTTTAGTCCTAAAAAGAGTATTTGTCCTTAGATGACAAAATGATCTGTGTGGATTCTTTGTATGATCTAATGCTTGATAAAATTAGAGGTTATATTTTTCAATCTAGTTTTCCTCTTTTTAGGTTTTTCTAGTTTGCCATTTAGGCAGTACAAGAGTATAAGTTAATGGTATCTCTTTCAACCGTTATGTATCTTTTTTTTTTGAGAGCCATATTGTTTATTTATTTTTTAAATAATTTTATTGAGAAACAAATAGAGACAGTTTCAAAACTGATTAGCAGGACAGTTTAAATAACTTAATACAAGGGGCCGGGGAAATGGCTCAGTGGAATAAGTGCTTCCCTAGCAAGTGCAAGGGCCTGAGTTC
>NDGN011326211.1:0-12822 GCA_002564285.1 Tympanoctomys barrerae
CTGCTGGCTCAGTGTGCCCCGGGGGGGGGGGCAGGGTGGGCACAGCAGGCCCCAGGGGATTGAAGCCCCAGCCCCTGAACCTTCGTGCAAGTGTTTTAATCTGCTGAGCTATTTGGCCGGCCCTCTACTTGTTAATTCTTTTTTTTTTTTTTTTTTCTGGCAGACCCAGGAATTGAATTGATGCCCTTGCACTTGCCAAGCAAGCGCTTACTCTACTGTGCTACCTCCCCAGCCCCCTGTTAATTCTTCGTGTTATTCATTGTGCAATTGGGGTTGTGTTCAGAATGTGTATGCCTATGCCTATGTCTTAAAGAGTTTTGTTAGGTTTTATTCTGGCAGCGTGGCAGAGCAGCAGAAGAAAAAGAAGCGGGGAGGGGAAGCCTTTATCAACTGTGAAGACATGGAGAGGATCAAGGGCAGGGAGATGGGCGATCCTCTGACTTGAGACAGTGGAAGACTGAGACTTCATGGACTTTGGCTAGGGGCAGAGATTAAGGGGCAGGTGCAGTGACACCGGAGGAGCTGACGGCTTTCCCTTGTGGCATGGGAAAGCTGAAAGGAAATTGTATCCAGGACTAGGGTGGGAAAGAGGCAGTGCTCATTAGGAGGACAAGCTGTTCATGCTGGGATTCAGTCATATTGAATCAGGGCTGTGATAATTTAGCAGTTTGTACTCAAGCCAGAACCTATCAAGTTTTACCTATTTCATCTTTTGAAGATTGTTTCTATTTTAATGTTTAGATCTTTGATCCATTGTTGTAGTTTAGTACAAAGTAAATAATAGATCTCTGATCCATTATTTTAGTGTAGTGCATCTTCTGCATGTGGATAACACCATTTGTTAAAGATACTATCTTTCCCCGGGTGTATATTTCTGGCCTCTTTGTCAAAGATCAGATAGATGAATGCCTAGGCTTGTTTCTGCATTCTGTATCATGTGCACTGATCCACATAGCTGTTTTTGTGCCAGAACCTTGCTGGGTTTGTGTTTTGTTTTGGGTTTTTTGTTTGTTTGGTTGGTTGGTTTTTGTTTTGTTTTTTATGGTACCAGGGATTGAACTCAGGACCCTGTGCTTGCCAGGCAATTGTTTTGCTTTCTACCAGGAATCAAACTCAGGACCTCACCCCTGCCAGGAAGGTGCTATGCTGCTGAGCTAAATCACCATCATACCATGCTGGTTTCTTGTTTGTTTTTGGTTTTACCACCATAGATTTGTAATATAACTTGAAGTCCAAGATCATGATGCCTCTTGCTTTGCCCAGAATCACTTTGCTCAGAATTGCCTTTGCAGGGGCCAGGGAGATGACTCAGTAGAACAAGCGCTTCCCTGGCAAGCACAAAATTCTAAGTTCAATCCCCAGTTCCACCAAAAAAAAAAAAAAGAATTGCCTTTGCTATTCTGTCTTTCTTGGTTCCCTGTGCATTTGAGTATTACTTTCTCTAGTTCTGTGGGAAAAAATTGTTGGTGTTTTTTTTTATTGGGAGTTCATATCAGTTTTGGAAATATGACTGCTTTGACAATATTGGTTCTGCCTGTCTAGGAATAGGAAATATCTTCCATATTCTGATATCTTTGTCTTGTATTGCCGTTGAGCTCATTTATTATAATACTATGGTTATCATTAAAAAGTTCATTCACTTCCTTTTTAGGCTAACTAACTCCTGTTTTCTTTTGTTTGATTTGATTTGATTCATCTTGTTATATTTTTCAATAGGGCCTTGCTACATAGTTCAGGCTAACATTCAACTCATGATGTAGTCCAGGCTGCTTTCAGATTCACAACAATCCCCCTGTGCCATCTTCCCAAGTGCTAGAAGTATAGGCATGTGTCACCACACCAGGCTGGCTTTTTTGTTTTTGAGACAGGGTCTTGCTGTGTATCTCAGGCTGGCCTCGAACTCCCAGTGATCCTCTTACCTCAGCCTCCTGAGGGCTGGGATTACAGACATGTGCCGCCATGTTGAATTTCTCTTGAAGCTATTGTGAGTACTATTGTTTTCCTAATTTCTTTTTCAGTGAGTCCATTATCAGTGTACAGAAACACTATTGATTTTTGTGTGTTGCTTTTGTATCCTGCTATCTTGTTGAGTTTGTGATATCTAGAGTCTCGCTGGAATTTTGGGGGCCTTCTATGTAAGGATTGTGTCATTGCACATGAGGATAGCTTAACTATCCCATTCTGATACTTATTCATTTTATTTCTTTTCCTTGCCTCACTGCTCTGGATGAAGTTTTAGTATTAAACAGAGGTGATAATAGTAGACTGTTTTGTCTTCCTAATTTTAAAGGAAAAACTTTCTGTTTTTCTCTACTTATTTGATGTTAGTAGTGGGTTATTGTGATGTTGGCAGTAGGTTTATGATAATGGCTTTTATCAGATTGAGAAATGGTCCATCTATACCTATTTCTTTTTCAGTTTTTTTTATTCATTAATGGAGGTTGGATTATTTTGTATTATAAGACAGCATTTCATGAAGTTACTAATTGCCCAGACTGGGCTCAAATTTACAGTCTCCCTACCTCAGCTTCCGGAGTACTGGGATTACAGGTGTGCACTACCATACCAGACTTAGTTAATCAGTTTTGAGGAGCTTCATTATGCTGGAATGTGAGTCATTCCAGGAGAAAATATAAATATAAAAATTCCTTTTAAAATATTTTCAAGTTTTAATATTTCAAAAATAGTTTTAATATATAATTCAATTTTTTTGTTTTGTTTTGTTTTCTGCGGAACTGGGGATTGAACTCAGACCCTTACACTTGCCAGGGAAGTGCTTATTCTACTGAGCCAAATCCCTGGCCCCAACCATCTCCCTGGCCCCTATAATTCAATTGATAAGAGATTGTATCATGGTATCTGACAATAAAATATCAACTTTAGGAAAATAAGGCATCCTACAGGTACTTGGGCTTTATTGTTATTTTAGTTTTTGTTTTTACATTGCTGGGGATTTAGCCCAGGGCCTCAGACATGCTAAGTAAACACCGGGCCACTGAGTACTGTTTTGAGAGGCTTTTTACATCCTCAGCCCTTCTTATTTTGTTTGAGAAGTCTTGCTAAATTAAATCAGGCTAGCTTCAAACTTGTGATTCTCCTGCCTCAATCTCTCAAATAACTGGGATTACAGCAATGCACAGCTAGGGTTGGCTGGATCTCATTTTATTTTGTTTTTCCTTCTATTGATTAAATAGTTCTACTGGGACATTTTTTCTAACTGGATGACAAAACAAAACAAAATGAAACAAAAAGTTTTAGCATAACAAGGTAAGATTTCGCCAGGTTGCCTACAATTAAAAATATACATTCTTGTCATTACTTAACTCAGCATTTTCTTTGTTTTCTGTTTGTACTCAGTTTACACTGTCTTTATCAGCCAGTAAGACAAGAGGCAATGAATTGAGAGCTGAGGGTGTCACAACTAACGAGCCTTCAAAGCTCGTTTAAAATAGACTCTAGAGGACTAGAATCTAACTAGTGATTTGTGGAATTTTGTATGGAAGAACCAGATATCTGGTATTCATTATTTCTGTTAATCATTAGGTTAAAGGTGTGCATCTACATGAAAAGAAATGCCAGCTGCAACTTGAACAGTGGCATAAACTTGACGGTTTTCAGTGACAGGTTTTATTTTCATAAATGCCACATTTAAAATTAGGAAGGTTTTTTTTAATCCATGCTTAAATAGATAACAATAGAAATAACAAGCTAAGTTGAGAGGATGACTTAAAATTAAACCATTTGTGCTTGTGGTTATAGCCAGGAAGACAGCTTAAAGTACCAAGGTCTAGTGTGACCCCTTTAAATTTAATCTTGGGAGGATTGCAGAACTACTTCTGTCCTGGTTTGTGTCTAGTCTGCCCCAGAGCCTCATGCAGTCATGGGGTGAACTTCTAGAAGTTGTAATTAATTCATGATCCAGTGCTAGGATTATGGGTGCAAGTAGCACACCTGCCCTGGGATAGAGAGCTTGGATACAGTAGAAGGAAGGGAGAGAAGCTAGCCCTCTGCTTCTGCTGCCTCTGCTCCTCCCTTCTTGCTCTTGCTGTTTTGCTGTTTCCTGCCACCATAAACTGTTGCCTTCTGCCATGTGCCAGTAAGCCTTGGGACCAACCAAGTATGACTGAAACCTTCACAAACTGTGAGATAAATAAGCCCTTCCTTCCTTAATTTTGGTCATCAGGTATTTTATCCCAGCAATGAGTGAAATGTAACCAAAACACTATCTGTTGTTCCTTAGAGGTGAAACTGCATTTATATTGAGCAGTGTGTCTTGAAATTTCTAAATATACTTATAGTTACAGGAGAAATAAGATATTTCCATGACAAAGAACAACTGAAGAAATTTATGACCACCAAACTAACCCTACAAAGAGTTCTGACAGATATTCTAGAAAGAGACAAAAAAAATCAGAAAGGAACACAACAGAAAGGAACCACCAACCACCTCAAGCAATTAAACAGAGGGGAAGAGTAGAGAACCAACAGTAGAAAATAACATGACAGGGCCAGCCAGATAGCTCAGCAGACTAAAGCGCCTGCTTAGGCAGAGTGCAGAGGCCAGGGTTCAATCCCCTACACGCCATGCTGGCCCCACCCCCAGGGCACGCTGAGATAGCAATTGAGAATGGGCATGGTGGCATGTTCCTGTAATCCCAGAGCTTGGGAGGCTGAAAATGGGAGAATCACTGTGAGTCCAATCTACCTAGTGAGCCCTTATAGACCCTGCAAACCCTGCAGACCCTGTACCAAATACATTTTTGAAAAATGACAAAGATCAGCCAAACATATCCATTCTAATCATCAGTATAAATGGCCTCTATTCACCAATCAAAAGAAGCAGACTGGCAGAGTGGATTAAGAAACAAAATCTAACAATATGCTCTATACCAGTAACACATGTAACTCAAAAAGAAATTCATAGACTGAAAGTCAAGGATAGAAAACAATACTCCATGAAACCAGAACCCAGAAAAAAGCAGAGATAGCTATTCTGGTTGCTGATAATGTCAATCTCAAAACAAGCATGATCCAAAGAGATAAAGAAGGTCACTACATACTTGTTAGTGAAAAATTGCAAGAAAAAGAGATAACAATCATAAATATGTATGCACCTAATGTAGGAGCACCCAGTTATATAAGGAAAATTTTAACAGACATAAAAAATCAGATGAGCAATAACACAATTGCAGTTGGGGACTTTAACTCCTCATTGGTAAAAAGAGATAGATCAACTAGGCAAGTTCATGAAAGAAACAACAGAAGTGAGCCAAACTTATGAAAAAAATGGACTTAGACCTTTACAGAGTGTTTCATGAAGCAACAACAGAATACACATTCTTCTTAGCTGCACATGGTATGTTCTCCAAAATAGACCATATAATAGCACATAGAGCATGCTTAAATAAATACAAATGAATTGAAATTATTGCATGTATATTATCTGTTCATAGTGCAATGCAACTGGAAATTACTGATGAAAGAAATGGTGAAAATTCCATGAACACATGGAACCTAAATAACACCCTCCTGAACAATCAGTGGGTAACAGATGAAATTAAAGAGGAAATTAAACATATTTGCAATCAAACAAAAATGCACATGCAACTTAACAGAACCTATGGGAGGTCATGAAAGCAGTCTTAATGAGGGAAATTTATAGCAGTTAATCCTCACATCAAGAAAACAGAATGAGCCCAAACACACAATGTTGTACTGCAGGTCAAGTTCCTAGAAAAAGAAGAGCAAGTTAAGCCCAAAGAAAGCAGGGAATTTATAAAGATCCAAGCAGAGGGGTCAGGGAAATGGCTCAGTAGAATAAGCACTTGCCTGGCAAGTGCAAGGGCCTGAGTTCAATCCCTGGTTCCGCAAAAAAAAAAAGATACAAGCAGAAATTAATATAATGGAGTTGACAAAAACAATACAAAGAATTAATCCAAGAGTTGGTTCTTTGAAAGAGACAAAATAAAATAAAAATTCATCAGCACTTATCCAACCTTATCAAATAAAGGAAAGAAAAAATTCAAATTCATGCAATAAGGAATGAAAAGGGCAAAGTCACTACAAGCCCTATAGAAATTGAGATCATCAGTACCTACTTTGAAAATCTTTACCATCACAGGATGGGAAATCTACAAAAAATGGACAAATTCCTAGATGCATATGAATTACCAAAGCTGAACCAAGAAGACACAAAAATTCTGCAAAACCCAATATTAGTGAATGAAATTGAAAATGTAACAAAAAACTTAGCAACAAATAAAAGCCCATGGGGCCGGGGAGATGGCTCAGTGGAATAAGCTCAAAGGCCTGAGTTCAATCCCCGGTTCTGTAAAAAAAAAAAAAAAAGACGAAGACGAAGATGAAGATAAAGAAGAAAAAGAGAAGGAAAGAAAAGAAAAGCCCAGTCCTGATGGATACCCAGCTGAATTCTATAAAAATTTAGAAAAGATTTAATACCAGTTCTTCCCAAACTCTTCAATGAAATTGAAAAGGAAGCAATTCTCCTAAACTCACTCCTAGAAGCAAATATTACTCCAATGCCAAAACCAGAGAAAGACCTGATCAAAAAAGAAATCCAGAGGCCAATCTCCCTAATGAACATAGAAGCCAAAATCCTCAATAAAATACTAGCAAACAGAATGCAAAAATCATCAAGAATGTTATACATTGTGACCAACTAGGATTCATCCTGGGATTGGGGGAATGATTCGATATATGCAAATCAATAAATGTAATGCACCACATCAACAGAGCCAAAGATAAAAATCACATGATCATCTCAATAGATGCAGAAAGAGCCTCTGGCAAAGTTCAACACTCATTGTTTTCTTTCTTTCTTTCTTTCTTTTTTTTAATGTATCAGTTATTTGGTTAGCTTCTTGGTAAGAAATTTAGAACACTAATTTATAAAGATGAATTCCATTTTTCAGAGCAAAAACAGATCACAGGTAGCCCCAGACCTGAGGAACAGCTTTGATTTTTGCTAAAATCTATGAGTCCACCACTTTCTAATCCACCTTGTGCTGCTCTGAAATCTAGCATCTCTCTCAGTGTCAAAGATCTCACCCTGGTGTCCGGGTTTCCGCAGCTTCTTCTTGAATAAGCATTAGTGAAGTGTTTGGGGATTTTCACTTTGCTGATATCAATTTTTGTAGAGGTGGCAATGACAAATATCTGGTGTGTTCTTCATAAAGGAACATGATTAAGGCTAAGAGGCCCAGTCACAAGTAGCAAGCCACCAGCTAACTGCTCCAGGCAGACCACTCTCTTGTTTCTGTGATGCCCAATGAGGATATCAAGATGGTGCCAGGAATGATGCTAGCACGAAGTTTCCTCACATGCTGCTGAAGGGTTTCTTTCCGTGGCTCAAGAGCTTTCAGAGTACATCTTCAGTAGGGAAGTATCTAAGCATTTTTTGAAGCTTAACCACCTGGGTACCTCCATTCTTGTCCCCACCAACCGGTTTTGTGATCCTAGCAAGAACTTTCTCCCTTTTTTTCTTTTCAACCTTTGATTTAGCAGCTGTGTACTTTCTCTTGTACAACAGCAGATTGGGAGTATCTACCAGTTCCTCTAACCAGGACAGGATTTTGGCTGCAGTGGGGCCGCCCCTTCTTGGACTTTTTTTGCCTTCACCTTACCCTTTTAACCAGTATCACTGGCAGAAAACTTCTGGGATTCGGGTTTCTTCTCTTTAGTGTCTGGCTTCTCAGGTTTTGCACCAGCCATCTTGCAAGATGGAAAAGAGGTCATTCATGCTAAAAGAAAAAAACCTACAGAAAATCAGAATAGATGGTCTTTACTTCAACCTGATATAAGCCATCAAGTAAACATCTTAATAAACAGACAAAAACTGAAAGCCTTAAAAAAAATTAAAAGCCTTCACTTTAAAATCAGAAATAAGGGACAGCGAGATAGCTCAGTGGACTAAACACTTACTTTGGCAAGCACAAGGATCAGGGTTCAATCCCCAGTCCTGCATACCTCACTGGCCCTGCCCCTGGGGCACGCTGAGCCAGCAACCAAGTCCAGATATGGTGGTGTGCACCTGTAATCCCAGCTCTGGGGAGGCTGAAAACAGGATCACTACAAGTTCAAGATGCATATTGAGACCCTGTACCAAATACATAAAGTTAAATAAATGAATAAGACAAGGATGCCCACTTTCACTACTTCTTTCAATATAATTCTGGAAACATTAGCCAGAGCAGTTAGACAAGAGAGAGAAATGAAAGGAATAATGGTTGGAAGGGAAGAAGTGAAATTATCATTATTTGCAGATGACATGATGTTGTACATAGAAGACCTCAGACACTCAAAGAGACTCATAGATTTAATAAGCAAATTTAATAAGATAGCAGGATACAAAGTCAATACTCAAAAACCCAATCATTTGTGTATACAAACAACAAACACAGCAAGAGAGAAACTAGGGAAATGACACCTTTCAGAATAACATCCCAAAAAATGAAACACTTAGGAATCAATCTAACAAAGGAAGTAAAAGACTTATACAGTGAAAATTACAGTACTCTGAAGAAAAAGAAAGAAAATTATAACTCTGAAAAAAAAGATTAAAAGTATTTCAGGAAATGGAACAATATTCTTTGTTCATGGATAGGAAGAACTAACGTTGTGAAAAGGGCCATACGCCCAAAAATGTTATACAGATTAAAGGGGCTAAAGGCATATACCACCACACTTAGCTTCAAAAATACTTATTCTTTGGTAAATTTGTGACTTTTCTAGTGTTATATAATTAGGTTCTCTTAGTTGTCTGATAATTTTCAGAAATCTATTTGACATATTTTCTTAATTTCATCATAAAATCTCTGGATGCAGGAACTGAGAAAAACTGAAGTTGATACAAATAACCAATAGGTTTTGTCTTGGGAGCCAGACCCAGACTGTTGCTGCTGAGCATTGGTGGTAACCATGTCCCTATTTATGGAAAGTGTGCCCTGATTGGTTGCTGGCATAGGGATGAGCAACCCAGGGCATATGTGTAAGCAGTTGAGTTGAGTAACTTTGCTGAAGACATTCAGTTTTCTAACATCCAATGAAGCTCTGAAACTTCTGGGGTTTTCCAACATAATTTGAGCTAATTTCTGAGGAGTATATAGGCTTCTGTCTGTATCAGAAGATGAGTTTGACCGCATGCACTAGAGGAACCTAGATCAATAAGTTTACTTTTCTCTCATGAAATGAAAAGTCTAGAAGTGAAGAGTGAAAAGGTCTAGGGATGGATAAGACACCTCTGAGATAACATTCAGGACCCAGGTTCCTCTATCCTTGTACCAGCCAGTCTTGGTATGCTTCTAGTGAAAAGCTAACTCTAATGGTGTCAGTCAAAGAACAGCAAAACATTCCATGCTTGCGAAGTAATACCTCTTGAAAGAGCTTTCCTTGGGGCTGGAGAGATGGCTAAATAGAATAAGCACTTGCCTGGCAAGTGCAAGCGCCTGAGTTCAATCCCTGGTTCCACCAAAAAAAAAAAGAAAAGAAAGGTGAGTTCTGCTTAGATCCCAGGGGCTGAACACTAGGAAATGTGGGTCCTTACTAAGAACATTGGTACCCAGCAACACTGGACTTCTGATAGAAAGACAAGGAGAATGGATATTCAGTCAGCTAACAAGTCTTTGCTACAGTCCTCCCCTTCAGCTACCCTGTATCTCCCTTTCTCAAATGAGAACATACCCACCTCCTTCTAAATGGCAGTATCTGGAAAGTTTGATCTAGTTAGTACGTTTGGCTGAAAGGCCAAATCTTCTGAGTAATTTCAGATCTTTCATTAGGTTCAGACATGGTGTGAGTAAATGTTGTGGCTAAATGCCCCACCTCCTGGTAGAAGAGGAGAATAATTCTAAGAAGAAATTCTCACTTCGAAAGGCAGTAATCAAGTGTCACTGAGCAAGAATAGCCGAATCTTTGACCTGGTGATAAAGTTTCCTTGAATGATTTATCCGTCAGCTCCTGCTGGTTCTGCTCCCTAGGAGTATTTCTTTTGCCCATTGCCTACAGGAGGTCTTTTTCTTTTTTGTTGTCTACCATGGCCATAGCTGAGTTCTACATCAGTGAGGATGCCAGAGAAGGTCCTTTCTAAAAGATGTAACAAGCCAGGAATGTGTGGTGTGTTCATGTATTTCCAACACAAGAGAGACTGAGATGGGAAAATTGAGTCCATGAGTTGGAGGCCAGCCTGGGATGTAAAGTGAACACACACCTACAGAATGTAACAACCTGAATACCTATCACTAGGGAATGTGGTAAATAACTGTACTGTGTCCACTAGATGATCCAGATTTAGAAAAAAAGGAATGAACATCAAGATAGAATTAAAAATAACTAGCCTGGTGTGGTGATGCACGAAGGTAATCCCAGCACTCTGCAGGCTCACTGCAAGTTCACGGTCAGCCTGGTCTACAAAGTGAGTTCAAGGCCATTCTGAATTGCAGAGTGAGACCCTTTCTGAAAAAGACCAGAAGAAAGAGGAGGAGACCGAGAAGGAAAAGAAGTAAAAATAACTAAAGTAAAGGATATTCAGGCATGGTGGCTCACACCTTTAATCCTAACACTCAGGAGGCTGAGGCAGGAGGATTGCTGTAAGTTTGAGGCCCGCCTGGGATACATAGCAAGACTGTGCCACCAAAAGAAGAAAAACTAAAGGAAAAATCCTGTATTCGATAGACTGGTAAGGAAAGAGAGAGATGTACAGTGTATTGAATGTACACAGATAGTATAATGGTTAATCTTGATTATCAGTGTGAAAGAAACCTAGATTAGTAAAGCATGCTTCTGTGTAAGTGATGAGGTTGTGACCTTAGGGACTGTCACTGCTGAAGACATTCAGTTTTTAAATGCCCAATGGAGCTCTGAAACTTCTTGTTTTTTTCCAACATAATTTGGGATAATTTCTCAGGAGTATTATAAGCTTGTTTGCTTCCTCTCTGGTTCTTCCTCTGTGCTCTAACCCCATGATTTTCGAGTTGAAGCCGGCCAGCCATGGGTTGAAACCTCTGAAACTGAGCCAAAATAAGCCCTTCTTCCTGTGTAGGTCAAGAATTTTGTCCCAGAAGCCTAAAGCTGACCAATATAGTAAATATTTGGAAGTATAGGTAAGAAATTGTTCGCAGTCCCTCCGGGATTTGATCACAATATCAGAAGTTGGAGGGACACTTAGTTTTCATTTTATACCCATTTATTCTAGATGAACTTTTACCATGTGCACATATTTCTGTATTAATTTATATGCTTCCTGATAAAATGTTTTTATTAAGGAGAAAAATGACAAATGACTTATGAATCTTTATGATTCATAAAAAATGTTTATCTCTTAACTGCCTTCAGAGTCTCTCCAGAAGGTGGAAATTGGGCCTTTGGTATTTTCATTTTTTGGATGAAAATGAAATACTGTAAGGCTCAATCTTCTACTTTTTCTTTACCCTGTCTAGCAGCAAGAAGGACGCATATTCCCTTTTCCTTTATGGTGGAAATTTTACTCAACCAACAAAAGAAAGCCAAGCTTCCAAAGAAGATGACATGGCTGTGTGAATGTCAGAGGAGCAACTGGTGGGATTTGGAGCTGATATCAAGTAGAACTTCCTCTTCTCTGCCTTTTCTTTTCACCCTCAGAAATTAAAGTAGCAATTCTCCATAATTCATGGCCGCATGTAATATATCAAACTCATCTTTCCCTTCCAAACCTGGCCCTCTCCCAGGTTCCCTTCTTTTATGTAAGTGGTACCATTGTCTAGCCAGTTGTCCAAGCTGAAAACCTTAGGAGACTCCTCCATTTCCCACTCTGGATCTATAGCAGACCCTGTCCCGTTGACCTTCTGCTACATCTCAGTTCAGACCTTTTCTCTTCATCTCTCCTACCACTTTCACAATCAAGCTACCACCATCTGTTGCTTGGGTTTCTGTGTAAGTTTTTACTTGATTCTCTCCATCCACTTTATTACTGTTCCATCCTACCCACCTGTCTGCTCCTCACACTACAGTAATTTACTTCAAACTTCCCATTTCATTGAATAAATAGTACAATTCTTTTTTTAATGGGATGTCTGTGTGTGTGTGTGTGTGTGTGTGTGTGTGTGTGTGTGTGTTTTGAGATAGGGTCCCACTATGTAGTTAAGTCTGGCATTGAACTGATTACATAGCCCAGGCTGGTCTTGAATTTAGTGATTACCCTGCCTCAGCCTCCAAGGTGTTGGGGTTATAAGTACAAGCATGCACTAAATTCTTAACTTAGACTAAAGAGCTCCTCCTGGTCTGCCTCGGCCACCATCCTTGCTTCCCACCGGCTCCCTTTACCTTCTGGGCTGCAGCTCTACCAGCAGTGCCTGCCACAGACACTTCCTGTTCTAGAGGCCACGTGGCCACCTTTATCTGTCCCACATATCCTTCTCTTCCTCTGAGAACTCTTGACCTGCTTACTTTGCTTGGCTTCCCTATGCTGGGCTTTCATAGCAGGTAGAACTTTACATGCCTTTGATTAACCTCTGTTCTCTGCTAGACTGAACTTCATGGAGCAGAAGCTATTGTACCTCCATTTCCTAGCAAAGTGCTTGGCACATAGCAGTCATTCAATAAATGATCGTTGGCCAATTCTGATTTCATTTCTTGGATCCTGGAGAATGAACCCAAGGCCTCATGTGAGCTAGACAAGCATGTTATTACTGGGCTACACCCCCAGCCCTCAAATTTGACTTTATAGGAAAAATTAACAATTTGAGATGTGGATTATGTTATTTTTTTCCATAATTTTATTGGTAAACAAATAGCAATGAGACAGTTTCAAATCAAATCGGTAGGACAGTT
>NDGN011326240.1:0-29035 GCA_002564285.1 Tympanoctomys barrerae
AGAAAGAAAGAAAGAAAGAAAGAAAGAAAGAAAGAAAGGAAGGAAGAAAGAAAGAAAGAAAGAGTCACACACAAACTAAAATCTAGTGATTTGTTGGAACACCAAAAAGCCAGGGTAATAAAAGAAACTTTACATTTAAGAAACCAATGGAACATTTACATGTATAGTTAAATAATCCAAACTGATAACAACTGTCTTTACCAAACTAGGCCGACAAAGAATTTAGCTTCTCCATCATAGAAAACATCGGGGTTCAGTTGAAACTTTGATTGGCTAGGAAACACACCCCTGAGTTCTAACCCAACCCTTACATGTAGAACCTTAACTGTGGTACCTCTCAATTACATATAACACTGTTATGCTCAATAAGCTGTCACAATTTTTCACTTAAGTCTCCACAAAATTAATGAAAGACACACCTTTTCAAGAGCACCCAAATTGGGGAGAATTGAAAAGAGTGGCAAATATAACACAACCTAGCATGACAAGAAGATAGAAACCGTATTTTTTTTTGCCATCCACACACTTACAAGGCCATCCTGGGTCTCGAGTAAAATGAATTCACTGTACGGCAGCTTAAAGGGGCTTTTCAGTCTTTCTACAGTCCACATGGCACAGAAGAGGAAGCTTCTCACATTTGTACTGATGCCTTCAGATAATCATCAAAGTGACCTTGAAATGTAGAGAGGAAAAAAACCAGACCAGCCCACCCCATGGTTTTCCTGCAGTCTGTCACTCTTCACTAAAGAATCAGCATTTTCGAGCAGGAAGCCTTTTGAAAAAATCTTTAGTAATTAAATTGTCATTATATGTGTAAATGTGGCTTAATAACCTTGGCTTTAGCAGAAATTTAAGATGTAGTAAAATGATAAACCTCCTTCCCAGACCATTTTGATCATTGTTAATGATATGAGGGTAAGAACAAAGAGGTGGATAAAAAACCTGTCACATTTTTTAGTGTGAATGAAAATGCATGAATAAAAGGAAAAAAGAAATAGATGCCAAATGAAAGGAGGCAAAATGTTACTTCTTTGATACTGTAGAATATTATGATAAATAAAACCTGATTTTAGAGAGTGATTCACGATCGCAGTAAGCCTATACATGAATTATGATGGAGTCTTGTGAGAGAAAGAAAAATCAAGGGGAACAGAGTGGACAGTTTATTTTGAATCGAATGAGTGTAGTTTTAACAGCTCAATTAAGGGCCAACAGTTTGGAATTAGCTAAGAGTCATTATCTTCCTGGGACAAATAAATTCTAGCTGTTCTAACTTGCTTTATGTTTCACATAAATGTGGACTGAAATGGGTTCACATTGTTCCTGTTGCCAACAGAACAAACCCAAAAGCCTGCCTTTGCTGAGCAGAGGAAGACGTGTTCCTGCTTGTTTTCTGGAGCACTGTCACGGCACATATTCCTTTAGGTTCCTATATTTAGGCAAATGTAGATACCTTAGCAGTGGCTGTCCATCCTGCACCTTGCCCACTCCTTGCTGTCCTACTTTCTCCCCTGTCTCTTGCACATGGTTAGTCCTAAGGAGGCCATCACCACTCCTTAGGCAAAATGCTTCCCTGAGCCTGTGCTGTAATAAGAACAGCCATGTGAGAAAATGATGGAGGTCAGATTTTCCTCAAATACACATTCTTTGCATTATTTGCTTTCCCACATAACCTCCTTTGCTGTACCTCACCTCCTGAAGACTGTTTTCTTTCACCTCTGAAGCTGCTCTAAAATCTACTTGCTGTTTCCCCCTTCTGTTATCTACTTCCAGATTGGAATGCTTGCATGACCCTTTCTATGTCTGCCTTAGTTTTGAATTTCACTCCGAGGTCATTCTCAAGTGGGGTGCTGAAGTTGCTGTTTCACACCACTAAGTCAATCTAACCCTTCAGTCGTTTCATCTCTCCTGAGAGCCCTAAATTAGGTATACTGTCATGTACACTCCTCACCCGCTAAGAACTGTATAAAAGATTGCAACAGGCATTTCAGAAGTTCCCACTAAGAGAAAATAAAGTACTTTCACACCCTGTGTCCGTGATGCCTTATCTAATTTCTCCACAAATCTTCATGCTTCCCTCGCTACCCAAGTCAATAGTGGGAACTCCCGCCATCTTATCTGCTACTTACCTTTCTCTTTCTCTGTTGTTACTCAGTGCTAAGCTACAAGTGGAGCTGGAGAAATTTCACATTAAAAACTTTCACATGTTCTATGTATAGCCAATGAATGGCAGAAGGCAGTTTCCAAAAACCCCTGCAGATCTTGATAATAACTATTCCTTTCTAATTCTAGCTGTTCATTGCTAAAATAGAAATCTGGGAACAGAACAAAGTTGAATTCCCAGAGGAATCTAAACTGTGGCACTTTCTAACAAAGTAAAAATTATGTTTGCTAAAATGCTGATTGGCAACCTACATGGCTATACCGTGAAGCACTGAGTTACTGCTCTGCCTCTGGTAGCAAGAAGAATACATGGATCATCCCAAAAAGAAGAGTTCAGAGCACCATACAGATTTAGCCTGTGATGTTATCTTGCTCTCAGATGAGCCAGATACATAGAAGGAATTTCAGAGAGCATTTTGAGAGCTGATAAAAAAGTAGAAATTCAATAAAGAATATGAAAAGTATTCATATGTATTTTCAGTAAAGAATCTAACCTGCTAATTCTCATGACATGATGTAATGTATGTGTGCGTACAGCCTTGGTTTGAGGTGGCTTTCTCAAGCCTGATGTTCCCCAAAGTATCCTGCAGAGCCAGACTGTTCTGGTGCCAAATGTGCGACCACCTCCCTTTCCCTCCACCCTGCATTTGCACACATGCCGTGCAGGGTCGCTCAAGTGGACATTTGATTAAAAGAGAAAACCTTGCTAGTTTTTTTAAAAGGCAGATCATAATTTGATTAATAACCTGAATAATACAAGTTTATTATATACTAAAACAGACAACACAGAAATGACAGGCCCTCGTGTTTTTAATACTACCCTGTTCAGAATCCTACAGCCATTCTGCTCAGTAATCTGGATTGAAAACCAAACATGCATTAGACTACAGGGCTCATTCTCAGTGATCAGGATAAATGTGAGATATGCTTTGGCTTTTGGAAACAGCTTAAATGCCTGTCAGCAGGAACGTGGAAGGAAAACAGAAGTTAATTTTTTTATTTTGTCATGAATTCAGATCTCCATGAATCAATGCATGTTCTTATCTACTTTAATCTTCACTAATATGAAAGCTAGAAATTATTAACATTTTATACCATATTCTATGGACTCTATATGCCCCTCCTCAGTTAATGCTTTGAGCTCTTATCTCACTGCCATTCTGCTATTACATCCTCACGTTCTTGGCGGCAACGCTCAAGTTCTGCTCATGCCAGTGTGGCCCCAGACCAGGTCCCATCCAAATATATATTGCATTTTTATTTTTATAGAGCTAAACGTAACTGCAGAAAAATTCTCAACCACACTCATTTAGTTCTATTTAAAAATGAATAGCCAAAATCCCAGCCAAATCTAGACAGTAGCCACTAATCTTATTTCCTGGATCCCTACAGCTCTTCTCTATCCAGAGTTTTTCCTTCTTTTCCTACCTGAAGCCCATTACCCTTTCCCACAGTCTTAATGATAATTTTATAATCATATTGCTCATTTCACTGAGAAGTCAGAAGCAGAAAAGAACTTCCTATAGGCTCTCCTTTAAGCTCCCTTTCAATTAGCAAGTATGAATGTATGTGCTCTTAACCAAAGCTAAGTACTCAACATTTACAGATGTAACTCCTTGTTGTCTAGCCAAAGATACTGTTTCAACAAATTCCCCTCTCTCCTGAATCGTGAGAATCTTCCTGTATTATTTATTTCTGTAGATTATATTATGTATATGGAATATATGCCTATAAATATACTGCTTTAGAATTTAAAAAGAAAAAAGAACCCATTACTTCATCTTCCATCTACTGTTGCATTTCTCTGTATTCATTTGGCTGCACTCCTTGAAAGAGCTATTTATACCTTCTGATCAGGGATTGTCCCTGCAACTTCACCAAATCAGTTTGTCAGGGTCATAGCAGCTTCTGGTTTTAAAGGTTGTTGTAAATTTCAGTCTGCCATTTTTTGAACCATCGGTAGTTGTGTGTGTGTGCATGCGTGCGTGCGTGCGTGCGTGCGTGTGTGTGTGTGTGTGTTACTGAGGTTGAACCCAGGTAGTTTGTGGCCAAAAAACCAACATCCTCATTTTTGTCCTTTCACACTTGCTGTCTTCTCTGTTCTTTGCCACTTCTGCCACATTTCCCCAATGACTGAGCAAAGGACTTAGTCCTCTGACTGCCTGTCTTCACCACCTACAGTCTAGAGGCTTTAAATATTACCTATGTGTTGGAAAATTTTTATCTTTAGTTTGAAATCCTTCCATGAACTTTAGCTTACGTGTACATAAAGAGACAGATGAAACTACTTACTTGACATCTCCACTTGAATACATAATAGGCACCTTAAAGTTGACTTGATCTAATCTGATTTCCTGTTCTTACCCATTCCTCAGCAACCTGTGAAGACATTCCTAGCATGTGGCGCTAATCACCACCCTGATTACACAGCATAGAGTCCTCAGAGTCACATTGCCTCCTCTCCTGTCCCTCAACCTATACCCACCAAATCACTTTGGCTCCACTCCAGTACCTTCAGAGTACACCTTTTCCTACCACTTCATGGTCGAGTCACCGTCATGTTTTATCTGGTTTACTGCAGTAAACTCTTAACTACCTCCTTCTTTTGCTGCTTCTTACAGTGGATTTTTTGGACAGCCATTGTGGGCTGTGAACTTGATTCAGACCCTCCTCCTCCACTCAGGACCCTCCAAGGACTCTGTGTTGTACTCAAAGTCTTTACAAAAGACTACAGTTGTAACAGTGCCTGCTGCTCTGTCCTCCCCTGCCACCCCCATCTCTCCTCTCCTCTCATCACCTTACTTTCTTACTTGCTCATTCTTCACCACCCTTGCCTCTTTGTTAGCTCTTGAAAATGTCATATTCTTAGCATTTGATACTTCTTCTTTCTGAAATTCTCTTTGCCCCAGATACTGTCAAGTCTCACTTCCTCACTGCTTCTGGGCTTTGCTCAGCTATCCCAGCTCAGGGAGCCCTTTCTTAATCACTCTCCAGAAAACTTCCCATCACTCTTTGTCTGACATCCTCCATGCCCTTTCCTTTATATAATATATTGTATACTTTGTTCTTTTTTTTTTTTTTTTCGGAACTGGGGATTGAACTCAGCCCTTGCGCTTGCCAGGGAAGCGCTTATTCCACTGAGCCATCTCCCCGGCCCCACTTTGTTCATTTTTTATCTGGTTTATCTTCTTTGTCTCCTCTTCATCCTATTCTGATTAGAATAAAACTCTGCATCCCTAAACAATGTCTGAACCCATTCTAACTATCTCATTAATGAGTTATTCAGGAGCTCAGCAGGGAAATTCCTTGGTTTAGATTGTGCTTAAATTGCCCATGTAGAAGCACTGGGAACTGGGAAGCCATGACTCAACCTGTGAAATTGGTCCAGTCCACTTGAGCAAGAAGGCCTAGCCTTAGACAGCAATCAGTCAGGATGTTGTTGAAAATAAGGAACTGAGGAATACCTGGAGGAAAAGTCAGGGGTGATTAGTAACTAATTTAGTAGAATGGACACTGGGACAGGAAAGCATTGAGGGTGATTCTCAGTGTCTTGTATTCAGAAAATAGGGTTAGTGTTGGTGGACAAAGATATGGGATTTAACAGATATTAGAAAAGAGTGTGTCTAGCGGGAATGGCTATGGCTTCAAGATGCCTAGGGGAAGTCCCTTTTGGTAAAATAAGTCTAGAAGTCCAAGATGATGTTAAGGCTAAATGTTTAGACACACAGGTCATATGTATAAAAATGAAAGTCAAGCCCTGAGGATAGAGTTAGAGATGAAGCTGGCGGGGGGAACATTTTGTGTAGTGTATACCCGGGCCTCAGTTCACTTGTGAAGTCTACTTTTAAAAAAGTATGTAGTTCTAGGGCTAGGGACACAGCTCAATGGTAAAGCACTTGCCTGGGATGCATGAGATCCTGAGTTCTCCAGCATATACACAAAGGAAATATTTTTAAATCCTGAGAATGGTTCAGACTATCAAAGGGAGAAGAACTGGAAACAGTAGGTTGAGCACTCTGAGAAATTCTAACTTCTTTGCTTTGGGTTGGTAAGGACAGTGGAAGAAGGACTTGCCATGGCAACCAAGAAATAAAATTTGGAGACTTAGAAAAAAAAAAGTAGGATGATTTAGTGTTAGTGATAGAAATAGAACATTCCTGAAGAGATTTTTTTTTTAAAAAAAGAGGAGAAAAGCTTTCCCCTGGATATATCAGTGTCGAAAGGATTTTGAATACATCTTCACTGAAGATCAAATGAGAGATAAATAATTGGAATAATTTTCAAAAAATTGGATATAACAAGGGGAACTGTGGGAGGTCAAGGTAGAAATAGAGAAAGCACTTTGTGCTTGTCTGTTAGGGCCTGTGCCAGCTATTGGTTGTCTTTTGGAATCATTGCTAAATATTTTTAGTTTGTTCCTTACTATGACTGTACGTTAGGAGGAAATAGGAAAATAAAGTGGCAATGTCTCAGAGCAAGAGTTAGTACACTACGACACACAGCACAAGTGTGATCCACTGGGTACTTTTGTATTACCTTCAAACTAAAACAAAATGGTTTTATATTTTAATTGATTTAAAAATAAAAACTTTATGACAAATGACATTTTTAAGAAATTCAAATATATATATATATATGAATACAGACATACATTTTAGATACATTTATATTTGTATATTTATTTATCTAGAGCCGCTTTTATATTACAAAAGAGATGAGAAGTTGGAACAATGACCATATGCCTTACAAAAGCCTAAAATATTTGTTATCTGGCCTCTAAGCGGAGAATAAAAATGTGTACTGATCCTTGCTTCATGGAATATTTCTGCAGAATGAGAGAAAGGAAGTTAGAGAGGGAGAAAGTAGGAATCAAGGGAACATAAGGAGGATAAGCCTTGAACAAGAAAAAAGGATGCTCAGTCCTATGAAAGGAGAGGCAAGGGTGACAGGGATGTGCGAATACAGCCAGGTCTGTAGGTGCTGGAGAAGAAAGAGGCGGGAGGTCCCTGCCCTCAGCACAGGGAGGACACGCTCTAAGTTCGCTGTGTTGAGCTGTCATTGATCATGTCATTCTAGAGGATAAACACGGCGCTGCATTCATCCGGTTCCCCCGCAGCTCTTGACACGGTGCCTTTCTTCCAGCCACTCTCACTAAATATTTAATTGAATCCCAGGTGAAGCTCTATTATCAGCGCATTCCTCGAAACCTCTGCCCTTAGGGCCTCGCATGTAATGCTCTGACTATCCAGGTCGGCATTTATTAAAGTTTGATGTTAATGTTTAGAAGTGTGAAGGAAATGGAAACTGGCTTTTTGTTTAGTTAATTTCTAGTTCGTTAAATGAAGTCGGTGTAGTCAGAGAATTAATATTAAAATTAATCAGTTTTTCTGGTTTTTTTCAGCCTGAATATTTCTATAAATCACTAAAGGGTTCTGGGAATAAACATTATACAAATATAAGATGATGCTAATGCAAATTTTCAAAAAGGTGTTCAACAAAGTAAAAAAGAAAGTAAAAACCACATAGAGAGATGACAATTGAAGACGGACAGAATTATTAGGAAGCAGGAGGGAAGGAAAGCCAAGGTCCTTTCGTTGTTCAAGCATCGTGGCTTTTCAGTCCTCGAATGCCCTTTGGTGTACTCTGCCCGAGTCTGCGGCCAGGTCTTAGCGCCTACGCGTCCCAGTGGTTGCAGGACGGTGTGTACACCGACTGGAGGAGTCACCTGAAAGCACACGGATTGCCACGTAGCTAACCGTAACTAGAGTCAAAGTTTTCCTTTGATTATAGCACACATTTCTTTAAAGGCTGTACAGAAGCCACTAAGTAATTTCCTCTGCCTTTAGGGAGGAGGATTTCTGAATCACTTAAAGTTGATATTTTCATTGCACAACTATTTTTAGGGACAAAGTTGATCATTACATCATTTAATACGGGGAAGTTTTCCAAACAAAATAATATGAGTTTGTGAGATGCATATGCACACATGCACGAACACACACACACACACACACACACACACACTTCCATGATATATCCATCCCATTGGCCAAATAACCAGAGCACTTTTGTTTACTGAAAAAATAAGCAGCATGTATGTGAAAATACCAATGATTTTATGTATTACTCAATCTATTGTGAATGTGCAAATCAATTTTGCAGGCACTCAGTTATCTAATGTTCTTTATTCCCCCCAATAAATCTTCACATCTCCTAAGGAGTTACACATCTGATGACCTATAATGATATTCATCTCGGTATGATCATCCTCATCATTAATCTTCTAGTGGGCACAGACTGCTGAAAGGGATTCTCTAAGTGACTGATGACAGTGGTATAGTTCCCAGTGACAGAGAACGTATCTGCGCCTGCAGCTCATGACACGATAGTAAGGAGGCACATTTCCTATTCCCCTGTCTTAGCCTCTACAGACTCATCTCTATCCGCCACAGCAGCATATAGACTGAGAGCAACGTGATCCATGAGAGGGGAGGGGGAGGAAGGAAGAGAGGGAGAGGGAGAAGAGGTAAGAAGAAAAGCACTGAGAGTGAATTCACATAAGAATTGGCATTTGGGAGTTCTAATTGCTTTCTGTTTTCATTATATTTCAGTACATAAAAAATTAAGCTCTTTAGTGCTTTGCCACTCCCTTTAATATATTATTCTGGTCCTTAAAAACTAGATAATTTGGTTTGTGATGGTGAGAGAAACAGCAATGAAGTAGTCTGTCAACTATTAGTCTCCACTGTACCATTACAATTACCTGTCATAAATTACATTAGATTTTTCATAGAAGAGGGCTGGGAGAAATACCTCATCAGTTGTACATGGTTTTTACTATCTTAATTTTTGGCTTTCTAAAAGGTAAAAAAGAAATTAAATACATTGAACCAAAACAAATATTGGGAAATTGACATTATTTTAAAATGAACATAACATGACTTAGTAGCAGACTGCTCTTGGAAGGAGTCCCAGAGATATCTACAAGTAAAGAAGGGGGATTGCGAGAAAATCAGCAACTGTGCCAATGAGGGAGATCAGGTTTTGTTATCACCATTTCGTTTTGACACTTTAGTTGGGGGTGTGTGTGTGTCTGTGTGTGTTTCTGCGGTACTGGGGATAGGAATCAGAGTCTGGCACATACTAGGCAAACCCTGAGCCACTGATTTATATCCCAACCCATGTTTTTCTTTTTTCAGGCAGCATCTTCCAAGGAGCTCAGGCTGGCTTTGGGCTCTCGTTCCTCCCACTCTGTTCTCTGAGTTCTGAGACGATGGGCACTGTCCCCATGCCTGGCTTAAATGTGTATATTTTAATCATTTTCTTATTCTCCTATGTATCACAGGTTATGTAATAACTGCATGTAATATGTCCATTTCTTACCCAAATCTATGGACAAAAGTTACAATTTTAGTCATACCTTGTATTTGACTATTCTGAAACTAGTTCAGTTTGGTCTCGGATGTGTTTTGATGCAGAAATTTGTTTTGGTGCTCCAGTTTTTGTCTAGTACACAACAAGTAGCGAGAACTTGATGGTATTCTTTGTCTTGTGACTCACTACCCTCTTCAACCAAAACAGTTTTCTTGTACTCATCATATTTGTTATTCATCAAACCTCCCGGAACCAATGAACTGCGAGTACCAAGCTACCTCGATAGGGCCTATCACTGCCCTGAGGAGCCCCAAACTAACATTTACCTGGAAATTCCACTCCTGCTAAATAGTTGACTGAAGGACTTCTTTTGTAAAAATATTTTTAAATGAGACTATTAAGTTAAATGGTATAGAGATAGTCCTCCCTAGAGGTGAAAAAAAAATTGTTCTGTGCTTTCTGTACAGCCATTTGGAACATTAGTCATGATACTGGCCTGTGTTGTGAGAGAACTGAGTAGCTACCAGCTCTTGCTAGTGCTCAGCTTTATCAGAATTCAGCTTTTATAACCACCTTGAACATCCCTGTCTGTCCATCCCGGTTCCTGCAGCCTCTCCCATCACATCACTCTATAGCTACCCCGAGCTTTGTTGTCTTCCCTATCTGTCTTTAAGCATCTGGGTCCCACCAAGTGCTCCTGCATCCCGAGGACCTTTTCCTCTCAGCCAGGGTCCCCCCTCACCAACTGTCAGATGCATGGCTCCAGTTTTGCAGCATTTGAATTAAGCTTCAGTTATTCAAATCCTTCCGTTTTTGATGAGAATGAAAACAATACAGTGTTCTGGTGGTAAAGTATTGTATAAAAGCAAAGTCTAGAATATCTATACATAATGTTGTTTAGTACAGGATCAGATGTGAAATGCGGGTTTATCTGGTGAAGTGGACTGTTGGCTTATGTAGTTGGCTTGCGGGTCTATTTCTTTAGTGATTTGTCTCTAATCACTTTACACTGTTTCCCCAGTGTTGGTGATACGATTTGAATCTCTGAGCCTTCTACTAAAGAAACACTTTTTTATTTAGTGATAGTTGTCCAGTTTTGCATCACACTTGTAGAGCCCAAAAACATGCCTTTACTTGCTGTTTGTCTTACTTTTGCATCACACTTGTAGAGCCCAAAAACATGCCTTTACTTGCTGTTTGTTTTACATATAAAAGTACTTTAATTCCATAGATTTTAAGGACTTTCACTTGTCAAATTTACATTAAAATAAAATTTTAATTTTTCTTTAGTTAATAGAAAAATCAGACTACTACAGTGAAAAAAGTACATTAGGCTCTTCTCCAAACTTTTCTAAATTAAATTCTTAATCTGAACTAAGAAACTGGCTTATTGAAATCTCTCCTTTTATTTCTCCAATCAGCAAAACCCAGTAAAGTTACACATGGAATTTCTACCTCATAGAACTACTTAGGGATAAAAGTAAATGTTTATATTTTCCCAAGAGAAAATTCAAGTCCATAAAAAAGTTGAATGTATTCCAGTTAGGAAATACAACTCTCTAAAAGCCATATGTAATTGGGCATAAAAAAGGTGAGAGGTTTTTTTTTGTCTCTTTACCAAGAATAATTTCTACTTTCTCAATTCTGTAGGAGTTTCTATATGTTCTTGATATCCTATAAAAAGTTATGTCAATTTTTTCAGTTTATTCATTGTCTCCCACGGGAGTGTCGATTTAGAATTTTTCAATTTTATTTTATCTTTTAATCTTTTATTTATTTGGTACAGGCGCTCACTATGCAGCTTGGACCCACAGTGATCTTCCTGTCTCAGCCTCCCTTAATGCTAGGATTACAGGCATAGGTCACTATGCCTGGTTTCAGTGTCTAGCACAATGTGCAGTACCAGGGATTGAACCTGGGTCCTTGCACTTGCCAGGCAGGTGCTTAGACTGCTGAACTATCTTCTCAGCCTGGAATTTTTGAATTTTAAGTAATATAAAATTGCATGCGTTCTTTGCTATGAATATAACACCTGTGTTTATAAAATTGTTGCCAGATTAGAATCTCTTTTGCCATAGGAAATTTTCTGCAAAACTGTAACTTAATATTTTCCAAAGCAAACCATATCCTTTGCCTTCAGAGAAAAGAAGAGGCAATATTATAAAAAGCCAGTGGGGAATTCCTGTTTTGTGAGTCTCTGTATTTAAAAAAAATATGAATACATGTTTGCAGTCCATAGTGCTTGTATTCCGTGGTCAGTAGATGTTCATAAGAGGTCTTCCTTCATCACCTTTTCTTCCTCAGGCTCCCTCATCTCTTGATCTCCTTCTCATTTGAAAAGGTCTGCCTGGGTCCAGCAAGAGAGCTCAGCAGTCTAAACACCTGCTTAGCAAGCTTAGGCAAGCACAGGGACAGTGGTTTGATCTCAGGCACCACAAGCTATGCCAGCCCTGCCCCCAGGGTAGCTGAGCTGCCAAAAAAAAAAAAAAAAGAATTAGAAAGAAAAGAAAAGCTCTGCCTCCCTAATTCCAATCAGCTGTCTTATACTTTGCTTATTATTTATGATTTGGGTTTCCCATATAAGGGAAACCACATGGAGTTAAAACTTGCATGTCTCCTTTATTTCACTTGATATTAATGTCTCATGATGCATACATTTTCCTACATATGACTCAGGTTTAACTTTCTGTTTAGCAGGATAGGATTGCATTATGTATAAATAGCACATCCTTTATCCATAGAATATCTTATGTCAAATACTGTGAAAGTCCTCGGAAATTAATTCTGAATGATTTAAAGGAATAGCTCTGTTACATATACCACTAATTAGCACATGGATATGTTAATGCAGTTTACATAATTTTATTTGACACATACTATGAATTGACAGGAAGCTTCTTTGGACAGAAATAGTATTCTTATAGGGAATTACGTATTGGCAAATATGTGATCTAAAATATGAAACTCTTTGTAAAGTCCCACTAGAGAAGCTTGAACACCACTTGAAGTTCACCTGTCCTACTCAAAAAGAATTCTCCTTATAACTCCAAAGACATTGTTTCATCATCAAATGTGTGCAAAATTTCAGATGCTGCTCTATGTCTTGGAGATAGCCTGACTGAAGCACATCTTTTCTGCACTGGAAAGGAGAGAAAGCAAGGGAGAAAAGTTGTTGACAGTGAGCGTAGTAATGATGATTGGTGCTCAAGAAGAAGGCCCAGTTTTATCAGTAGGAGAAATTTTTAACAAGGCTGAAAAATGTGTTCCCAGCTGTGGAACAGCTGCAAGAAGGGAAAAATTGCAAGACATCTTGTCTGATCCAATTCTTGTAACCCTGCAGTTTGGGAATGAATAAGTGGACCATCTCCAGCTTTTCATTTGTTTTGTTTTAGACAAGCTCAAGAACCAAACTGAAAGCCTGCATCAAGGGGCAATCCCATCCTCTGAGCAGCCTGAATTATACCAGCATTATCAAGCATTCCAAAGATGTCTGTGTCCTTTGTGCATACTTTGTGTCTGTTTCTAAAACATTTTCACAAGGAGTCCTTCAGTCCTGTTGAGCATCCCTAATGGGAAACACTTGACATGGGCTTTGGGGGTAAATATGAGGAAGATAGAGCCTTTATCTTTGATGTCTCAGCTCACTAGTTATCTTTCTTGAAATACAAACACATTAGTAGTGAGTGTACCATACAGAAGACCACTTCCCCAATGGATGGGAGAAAAAGGTATGAGAACAGGTGACCACGTTATAGCTATCACTGTGCTACGGACCAACAGTAGCTTCTCTCCAGGCTCTCTGATTTACAGACCAAAACATCTCAAGCCACACAGATTAAAAGCTATTGCTCAAATTGTTGCCTGGGAAACATTCTACAACCATATATTTGGTTCTTTTTCAGTGTTGTTAGTAACCATAGCAAAAGTCACTGACAGTGTGTTCAGGCTTAGAAATCTTCAGCACTGGGCCTCCTTGGGATAATGAGAAAGCAAGAGTTCACTTGCTGGGCTTTTCCTCCCAGGTAATCTCCAAGTGTAAGGAGACCTGATATGAAGATATTAATTTTTTCCCCCAATTAGATGCTTTTCCTGTCTTTTTATTGTTAAATATTAACTGGAAATGTGTGATGTGCAGGTACAGATTCTTCTAAATTTTTGAGATTATCCTCTATGGTAAACAAGTATACATGGCCTTCCCCTGCCGTGTGTGTGTGTGTGTGTGTGTGTGTGTGTGTGTGTGCATGCAAAAAGTTCATCCTTCCTCCTGGCCAGCGAATAAACTAATTTATTACAATGGGGGGCTTGGGAGCTGATTCAGGATCGTCACTCATTGGCATCATAATGTGCCGCTTTGTATCACTTGTTTTGGTCCATTGCCATTTAGGGAGATGATGAGAGTGGATATGTGAACCTCTTTGCAGTGCCTGGAAAACAAATTCAGAAAAGCAGCCCAATGTCTGGTTTCTTGAGGAAATGCTAACAAGGAATGTGCATTCGTCAAAAGCAGCCAGTCTCTGGAGAGCCCACTAGACAGGGAGGCATCAAGCTGCAAATCCAGCCCAAGGGTGAGAGTAGAGAGATCAGTTTTCTGGATATCTGAAAGCCTGAATTTATAACAAATGAATTTGTTCAAATAGTATTCATATTTTTAAATGCCTTTCTTAATTTTAAAGTTAATTTTAGCACAATGAATTCCAGTATAATTCTGATATTAAACATTGCAAATGTATTATTAACAAAAAAACCAGGAAACTTGGAAAACATAGAAAAAGTCAAAGTAAAAAATAGATGATAGATAGATAGGTCACCTAATTCCAAGAGATAACATTTTATTGTTTTATATTTTCAGGGTTTTTGTCCTTACATATATTAAAATATAGTCATTCTCTCAATATTCATGGGCAGGCCCTTAATTTGGACAGTAAAACCTGGATGTAGTAAGCCTTTGTATGAAATCGTGTAGTGTTTATACATTACCTACACAATCTTTCTACATGCATTGAATCATCTCTAGATTACCACTAAAAAGTCCCTAGATTACTATCTAACAAATTATGAATGTTATTTAAATAAAGTTTGGGTAATAATTACAAGGAAAAAGTGTGTACTAGTTCAATACAAATGCAATATTTTCTACCTGTTTGGTTGAATCTGTGGTTGGGAAACAGAGGTATAGAGTCAACTATATAGGGATTTTATTGTGGATATTGTCTTGTACATAATTTCTTAATTCTCTTCTCTTTCTTTCTAGTCTTCTAAATATATGTATTTTAGTTGTAATCATATTTGTATTTTGGGTGAAATTTTTCACTCCCATTTTTGGAATTTAATTCATAGTTTTTGTTTAATAATGCTTCTGACTTTAATGGCTGTCTGACATTCCAGTACATTCATTGATAAATACATTTTAAGTATATTTAGCTGTTTGTAAATTTTAATTATTATAAATATTAATTTTAAAGTAGCTTTGTGCTCAAGAACTGCATTCTTCCTATAGCTCATTAAACCATAAATTTATTGCTGTCATCTGATTCCACAGTGGCCACAGACTAATATAAACTATAGTGAAGCATGTAATCACAGGCTTCTGAAGCCAAACAAATAGTGTAGCAAGGAAGCAAGCACATGAAGACAGTTCTAAATCAGTTTTCTGTGTGTGCCTGGGAAACAGTACAGTCCACTGTAATACCCACGGTGACTGCATGTCCCGTCGCCAATCATCTACAAAGGAAGAGGGAAAATTATAAGTCATGATAGGGCCTACAAGCAGGAGTGATGGTATAGTATTCATGGCTGTCAGCTGACATTATTAGCGGTCGTAATATTTCCATACAATATGTTTACACTTCTCTCTATGTTTAATCCCACATGATTGCCTGTTCACATAAGGAAATCTTAGACTATTTACAGTTTACTGAGACTCTGATAGAAACAACTTTTTCTTAGTTTGTTTAGAAGGCTAATTGCCCTTCTTCAATGGCAGATTGATGTTCAAAACTACCAGAGTATCAAAGGAATATCCTTTAGCCAGACTGCTCAAATTAAATACCACCATGTTCTAATATTAAAGAGCAGAGATGTACTATGATAGCATATGCTTAATAATAATACCTTGGCATAATAAAGCTTCATAGTTTCATTTCTCTGTGGATAAAACCCAGTGACAAATATGCTGAAATCATCATTTTATGTAATAGTGCTCTGTAACAGAAGATAGCTGCAAATAATAACTACTGAAAAGGAACCAGCCTATATGAACAAAAGAAAAAGAAAATGCCTGATTCATATCAAAGACGTCTGCTGCTAATACTAATAGCAAGGCTTGGAGTAAAGCTCATTAATACATTTGCCTAAAGGAAAAATGTAATTTATTTCTTGTATTTACTCATGTCATACGATTAATATAAAGCACGGAGGTGGATTTCTTCATCAGGATGTGATTTTAATCTGCATATAACATTTTATGTAATTTTCTTACATAAACATTACAGTTAAGTTCAATCAATAGTATTTCAGATTTAAGGCTTTTAGAGTTGCTCTTCATCCTTTCTTCATCTTCAATCAGGTCACTGAGAGAAATCCTGCTCCCTTAAAATGTAGCTGTGATGAAGATAAGTTGTATCTGGGAGGTGGCTCTGGCCTGTGTGCTTCTCTACCAGTGACTTTGCACTGAGAGGCAAAGACTGCATCACCATACCTTAGATCTTGCACTTTTGCCTGCTCTGTGGCAGGGTTCCCAGTTCAGCATCGAAAGGATCCAGTCCTTAGCTGTTTCTCACATTTTCACCCTTCGCTACTGGTGTCAAGCATTCTGTCTCCTGAATCAAAGCAATGGTTTCAGAGTTCTCCCTTTGCCCCAGTCTAAGTACCTATGGATTCACTCTATCCTCACTACCTTTCTTCTTCATATTGGGTTGCCACTATCTTCATTTAGAGTTCAGATTTTTTTTTCTGAGATATTTCAGCATCTCCCTCTCCACTTCATTCTTTTCAGTGATCCAAGAGTTATTTAAGACACACAGGTAATCCAGCCCTTTAAGTACCTTGTACAACTATATACGTCTCTAAGATGACTTCTAACCATGCCAGCATTGCAAATGCACAGTCCTGTCAAGATCAAATAAACTTCTATTTTCAGAGTGAATTTTTTAGTCTCCTTCACACATACATTAGTCATGCCTCAAAATCTGTATGTATTTTAGCCTTCATGCCTAAAATACTCAGCTCCTTTTCAAGGAAATAACTTCTATCTTTCCCTTAAGTTAGAAGTTCACAAACTTTTTGGCACCAGGAACAAATTTCTTGGAAGATGATTTTGACACTGGTTGTTGGGTGATGCGGGGAGGCAGTGGATGGTTTCTAGATGATTCCAGTGAACATGAAGCCTTGATCTCTCACCTGTGTTGTTCGCAGTAGGGTTCCAGCTCCTTTAAGCATTGTATATGCTTGTAGATCTGGTAAGAGGCAAAGCTCAGGTGGTAGTGCAAGCCATGGGGAATAGTTGTAAGTACAGATGAAGTTTCGCGTGTTTACCTTCTGCTCACTTTCCACTGTGTGGCCTGGGACCTCACGGGCTGGGGAAACTGGGGGCCTCTGCTGTAAACATTGTTTCTACTTTTGATTCTTGTAGTTTGTATCAGTGCACATGTTTACAGTGTGTAAACTATGTTCCATGTATATAACATGTTGTACTTCCCTCCTTCCTCTCATCTCCCTCTCCTTCAACCTCTTGATTTCCTTTCCATCTGAGAAAGATCTACCTCCCTACTTCCTATTATCCATCTCTCATTTTGCTCTTACAGTTTGGGTTTCCTATGTCACCTGTCCTGGGAAGCCAGTGATGGTGACTGGGTAATATGCCCACTGGAGCTTCGATGGGTTACAGACACACAGCTCGAGTCTGATATGGACTGTATCAGTTGCATGCCACTTAAACAAGCCTGGTGGCTCAGCTCATCTATAAGAATATGGCAAAAGTAGTTACCTCCTAGGATTGTTATAGTCATATGAGTTCATTATTTCATGTCACACTTGAGTCTTATTAAGAGCTTCATAACTATCAACAATTTTGAAGATAGTTGTGTCCATTCCTGTCTTTATGCTTAGATATATTCTTTAATTACAGAATTTATCTCTTTTTGCTTTTACTTTTTTTAATATCAGTCCCTGCCTCTAGAAGGACAGACACTTAGCTTATAGGCTATAGCTTTCCTCTAACATAGCTGAAGATTAAACACAGTTCCAAGTGTTAGAACTCAGTGGATATGAAATGAATAAGTGGATAAGTCAACAGATAAGCAATATGCCAACACTATTTCTATGTTATACAAGCCAAATTGTATTCATTCTATTGGCAAGTATTTGTGGATTTGTGTTGGTGGACTAAAATTCAAAAATGTTTTAAAATTGTATCTTGTCTTTAAAAGTAGTTCCTCAGTCTTGTTGTTCATGGTGTAAACTTGCTATTGACATGGAAAAACCATCATTCCTATTATTCTTTGTTTTACCTGTGTAGTTCATGTTTGATTTTAGTATAGATTATTTTACTCCATATTTCATTCTGTCACAATGTATATATACAATTAAGCATTAGAAAAAAGTTATAAATATCTTCAATGGTCTGGGGCCAGCTCAGTGGTCATTAAGAATTAAATTTGCCCTTTGTTTTCTCTCTGGAGGAGACTTGCTTCATTTGCTCTTTTCTCTTGATAAAGGCTGTTTTCTAATGCCTTTGTAGTGGTAGAGATTGAAGGGTAAGAGAAAAATCTGGATACTTTCGTTTCTGGGTCACTTTGCATGAAGAGCTCTTTGCAACCATGTTCAAATGATTTATGTACATATTGTAGACACAGCAGCAACAATCAGAGCTATTCCTAACATTTAACCTGCTTCATTTTGAGAAGCCATTCCCTGGCTGCTAAACTTAACATCTGCTGCTTTGTTATTCTAATGTCCAAATAGGATGAAAAGTCAAAAAGGCAGAAGTGTGATAGAGTTGTTTATTTCCAATGGTAATGGTGGTAGGGCATGAGTATCTGTTTTTGAATAGGTACATTTTAAGTTTTAGCTTGTATTATCCAAAACTATCTGGCTTTTTTACTTTGCTATAACTAGGCCATGTTTCTTTTCCTTACACTGTTTTCTCTTAACTTAAGAACCAGTCACAAGAAGAAAGCATGCAGACTTTCATTTTTGTTGTTTCCAAGTTACTTTCAGCCTGCCAGACACATTAATCATATTTGATATTAAACATTGTTCACAATATTTGTGAATTAGTGAAAGTTGACAAATTAAAAGCAGTAAAATCAAAATACCTGTGAAATGACTGCAGCTAACAAAATTAGTTTAATTAATGCTCAGTAATTCTAGATCTAATTAGTAATTCAATCATTGAACCTCTGACTCTTCAGACCATTGGTGAGATCAGAGTCCAGTTGACCCAATCGCTCCTCCTTTCCCCTGTTCCCTCATCTCCCTTAGGTTAGGCTCTGATCCCATCTCTCTGTCTCTTCTTCACCAGGTACCGTGCTGCTGCTCCAGCTCGCTGTGGGCCAGCTGTTCCCCCACTGCCAACATCGTCTCCTTTGCTCACTGCTTAGGCCATGTCTCTTCTCCATGTTAACTTTAGACCTTGCATATAACAAACATCTCCTCATCTCAAGCTTCATAGCTGTAAAACAGTGAACACCAGACTCTTCCTTTTCTGCTTCATCTTCCCCATCACATACCCCAATCTCCTGTCATCCATCTGTGGAAGATTCCTGAGATTATAGTTCCTAACCTTCTCACCCTTGGTTCTGGGCACTCTCTAAAGTACCATTGTACAAGGAGAAGTCTCTGTCTCCTCCAATTGCTGGAGTCCGGCAGGCTGAGGGCAACTAGTCTTCTCACACAGCGGCTCAATGATCCTTGGGAGATTGTCCAGAAGCAGAGGTGGAAGGCACACATTTCTTAGGACCATAGAATGTCCTGGGAACACCCAGAACGTCACTTGTGCAGCCTCTATTGGTTAAGCAAATCACTAAGACCAGCCACAAATAAGGAGAAAAGAAATCAAATTCTGCCCTTTGCTGGCACACCAGCACAATACAGGACATCTTATTGTGAGAGAAATAGTATCTCTTCTAGCTTATAAGATCCAAAAGTAACAGGATAATTTCCAACAGGACATTTGATAAATGATTTTAATCATAGTAATGACATTTCTGCTTTTAAGAAAGCCAAATGTTTTGAAAGTAATTATATTGATTTTACATAAAGTAGATATTCAGTTGACAAAATAATCATACTTGAAAAAAAGTCATTGTGTAACCATTTTCCTATAACATACTCAGAACTTTTTATTTTACTTTTTTAAGTTAAAGGGACTCTGGCCTTCTTGGGAACAGTGTGTACTTCATGTTTAGATCCTTAGCAACTGTCTTAGAGCTTTGTACATGGGATCTTACATGTTTATTTTATTGAAATGAATTAATCAAGGATGCTGAGGCTAACCTAGTCAAATTATTGGCTTCCCTGAATGTGCCAGGAAGGAACCTGAAATGTAGCCTGACTATGGGTAACTCCTACAGGAGGCACTAGTATAAATGCCCGCTAATACGCTTCGGGTGGTGGTGTCACTAAATCTTCCTTTATGCCATGGAATGTTTAAAGAATCATCAATTTAAAATAAATCTGCGCCTATCTTACTACAGAAGCTGGAGAGCAGAATTTTCAGAGGACTTTTTGATAAACTTTGTCTGTTGTACAGGACAGGAGAACGCACAGAGTGATTCTGTGGTGCCCTTGTTCCTTCAGAGATAAACCAAGCTAACAAGAGTCAACTGTGAGCTGAAAATCTTTACCACTTCACAACTTTAATTCAGTAATAAAAACATCCTTTTAATCAAGGATGGAATTTTTTTCCTTTAAGCTATGATCTTGTGTTTCTCTGTTAATTCCAAATGTGAAGAATTCTTGGCTGATGAAAGCCCTGCATGAGCAGAGACCCCAGATCATTGTATAACGTGAGAATGTTTGCAGCAATTCTTTTGCCATGTTGCTAACAGAGAGTTCCAGAATTTTGATTGGAGGAATGGAAATGTTTTGTAATTTGTTTTAATCCTGGGGCAGCTTTATGAGATTCAAATTACTTCTTAACTAGATTTCTGTTTTTTGTATTAGAAAAAAAAAGCTGCTTCAAAAAGTCCTATTTATTATGTGTCTGCTCTACTAGGATAATTCATTTAAGTTATTTTAAACAATCAGAAACATTTTATACCATATCTTTTTATTTAGTAATATTAATTGGCAATTCTTACCGTCAAATTAGAGTATTAAAATAGAAAATACTGCTATATGTTCCCACAATATACTTTCTGTTTCTGGTTTACAGACTTGAAAACTAAGGAATTAGAGGTTGCAATATCTCACCAAGGTTATTTATGACAAGAGTGTATCTGTAGAAATTATTACTATTTCATGATTCATTCTGCCACTTTCTAGATATTTCTAACTCTTATGACTACTTTTTAATATTTTTCCATGTTAGTGAATGCAACAAGCGCATATCTTTCATAGAATAATTTTATAGATGTAATGAGTCTTCCCATTGGAGACTCATTGCTTAGCTGGTCATTTGTCTAAACTGCTGGCTATTCTTTGCTCATTTTATTTTTATTTATGGTTTTTACAAAAATGTTAAATTATTTATTTGTGCACACACACACAGAGTCAATTTGCACATATGTAGTTAATTTTTGAGTCTCACACCCTTTGTCCCCTCACCGCCATCACCTCTTGAGAACTTGAGGGGAGCTTGGTTTTCTGCTGATTCTTTCCTTCCATTTGGCGACCATTTTATTTCCCTGTTTTGAAGTGATGCAGTGAGAGAAAAATGGCTGCCTTTTGTTTATTTCCTTGTACATTAGCATGGTGACGTCATCAAGGATATTAACTACAACGTACATGTCTGTAGATGCCCAGAAGTAAGACATAAGCTACGAACACTTCATTTTCATTTTTCTTTTAATGCCCAAGGGTTTTGTAGCTTTATCGTAGCTCTCGTGTGCAGAGGAAAAAAGGAACATGAGCATTTTGGAAAAATGCAGTAAAATGATGAGATTTAAAACATATTTAAATATTGGTTTTAATGTTAAGAAAAACATGCTATGAAAAACATGCTTTCATAAGTCATGAAACATTCTAGGTCAATGCTAACTCTCCAGATAATATCATAAAGGAAGATGTTATGACACACTATATAAAGACTGGGCTACTTAAGCACATTTGCCTATGCATGATTATTTTTTTTTAAGTTTTCAATTGATAAAAAGTTTATCTTACAATGCTTTTCCATAAATTAGTTTCTTATTAATTGATGGTTTAAATAAATTTGTATGTGTGTACATGTAAAATGCATATATATAATATATATATTCTCTCTAAAATTACTGAAGTATTCACAAGCACTATTAATATGTACTGCATATCTAACTATGGAGGAAAATTTATTTTCTGATGATTTCTTATGACACTTTGGTTTTCTTTTCATGCTCTTTGCTGAACTTTGCAGGTATTGTCCTAAGATTTTCACTGAGACAAACAGCAAGCTTTGAAAGAACAATTCAATTCAGACAGATTATTAAAGCAATAAGAAATAGAAATTTTCATTAAATTCCAATAATTAATTTGATGAAAATTTAAAAAAATTTAGAAAGCCATCCTCCATTTTCCATTTCAGAATAATTTTAAGTAATATGAAAATATATTAGGAAGTCATTAGTCTGACCCTTCATACATGTAAGCACCTACACATGAATGTCCATGCATCAGAAAATTTTTGTAAGTGTCCTTCCTGCAACTACTTGTTAGTGCTGCAATCAGATAAGGTAAACCATATGCTTTATTGTGGCGAGCTGTCTAAAATAAGTTGGTGCAATTTTAAGAATTAATATGAACCATATGTCCTTTAGATCTGTAGCTTGGCATCTTCATTGTTCTTTTAAGGCAGCTGTTCTAGGAATGTGTCATCTTTAGAGAAAATAAATTAATCATCCACCTCATTTGTATACATCAGTACAAGAGAGTCATTTTCATCTACCTTGCCAGAAGAAATTCATATTTTTATTCTTTTTAATAATAAATAGCATGTTTGGTGATTGAGATTTTCACTGGGGAGGTTTTGGGGAAAGAGCACTCCTTTTAAGAAAAATGAAAAAAAGAAGAGGAAGAAAATGCCAGCAGTCAAAAGGTTAAAACATAATGTCCTGTATTAGAGCAAAGACTCTTTAATGACATTTGGACAACAGCATTAGGAGAAAGCTTAAGGTAGGAAATGGCTTTTTGCAAGTTCCCCTTCCAGAAATTGTTTTTCAGCCTCCTACTAAAATAAAATCAGTTAACTTTTTTGAATGCTTACGCAAATATTTTTCGATACTAATGCAAAATCCTGTGCTGGGATTTCCATAAGTTGTGCTACATTAATGACTAAGAGCAGCTCCCTACTCTGTTATTTCGTCTGCCTAGTAGAGCTTAGCTGATAAAAATATCCAGAAACTCAGTGAAGTCAGTGGCACGCTGGGCTTTCGCAGACAAAACTCCATGTGATCACACGCAGGCAGCCTCCGTGAGCCTGACGCTGTGCACTAGCAGCAGGTAATGAGGCTTTGTGCAGAGTGGAGCTCTTCTCGCTGAACAATAAAGCATATGGTACCAGCAATAAAACACAGGGCCGGGAGATTCGGGAAGATTCCGCTGAACCAGGAAGACTGGTGCCTTCTGTGATGCTGACACATATACTATAAAATATTAACCAATTTATTTGGGATCCTAATGAATAAAGAGTACAAGGATTAAGACTACAGCTATTTGAACAGGTCGGTGATTTTGTGAATTCCTCCAACACTTCCTTGTGTGTGATTGAATTTAAATTAGCATGAGCTGATGTGTGTTTTGCCTTAAACAAAAACTTTTCTGGATATCTATAGTGTGTAATACCATGGATGCACTTGAATTGACCCAGCATGATCAGATTTTTTCATGTAGTCAGATACAGCAGAGAAATCTTGATTTCATTATATTAAGCTGAAAAGTTATTCATTCTATTTAGAAATGTGTGGGCAAGAAGAAATTCATCCAGCAATTTCTAATGTGTGTATGCAGAAATAATATAAAACAGAAGAGTACTAGTAAATAGCTCAAGTGAAAAGCTTCAGATGAATATCTACCAGCATGAAAAATTCTGTATTACCATAGTTTGTCTTATAAATTAGATCAATCATCAAATGTATTGATATCTTTAATATGCTGCAAACAGGTTTAAAATATTTAAGTAAAAAAATTTAAAGTAAGAAAATATTGAAATAATTTTTAAATGTAATCATAATATATTAATATTTATTTATATTAATTGTATAGGCTTTTATTTTTCGTGTTTCCTTTGACAAATGGAGTTGAGTATTACATAAAACCATTTCTTTCAAAGACATTAATTCACATATGAATAAAACAAATTAGCTTAATTTTAAAAACAGGAATGGACCAATTATGTAATGATGCATATTTCCATTGGTTCATTATTTAAAAGGAGGGAATACATGCCTTCATGTATATGCGTAAAAATATGTACACCCGTGACCTTTTTTATCTAGAAAATAGCCACTTAGGTTCAGGAGCAATATACAAGTTTCCGTATGAAATAGATTGCTGTGTGTAGGAAACCAAGCGAAGAAATAACTAGGAAGTAACAGCACAGCACTGAATGTCTTTGCCAAAGACAGACAAGCATTGCTGCTATGTGTGTCTTTAAATATATAGGTTAACTTTGCTCTACGTTTTTACTGCTGTGTTATTTTAAAAGTGTCTTGGGACCTAAATTCTTTGCCATTAATTTCTGGACACCACTTAGGATGATAGTCTCTAAGGCACTTGGGCACATTTAACATTTTCCAGAATGACTATAGTGACTTTATGTTTTTGTGTAGCGCCTAATATAAATTTATGACCGCAAGATGCTGTCTAAATCACCGCAACAAAAGATAGGGCCATGTGACTGATCGTATGTATCATGCATATTTAATAGTTTTTAAAAGCCGTGTGTCTCCAAAACAAGAGAAGTTAATGAAAATTTTAAATTGGCCTTCCGCATGTATTTAGATGAAGTATTTGACTATTTGGGTTTCCTTGGTTACCATCGTCGCTGCTGCAAACGGCTGCGTTCGGTGGGGATGGGGTAAACGGTGAGAACAGGACCGTGAAACAAACGTTGGAATTATGTATCCATTAATAGTGCGGGGGAATGTCAGCCCGCGCCGCCGGTGCCGCTCCCCGCCGCGCAGCCCCGCTCCCGGAATTCAGGTGCCCTGGCAGTGAGCACTGCGGCTGCACAATTCCTTACCCAGCATTCCGTTTCGGCTGCTGGAGCCCTGCCTGCGCCTTATGCAAATGAGACCAGCTCCCCGGCTGAGACTGCAGAAGCAGAGGAGGGGGGCAGAAGGGAGTTCAAAGGTCACCGAGCTGGTGGAGAGCTGGCTTGGATGCCTGAAAAAAATGTATCCTGGGCTTCTCTGCAGCAGTGTCTTGCAGCAGCTCAATGAAGCCTGCTGCATTTCCGAGAGCGAAGATTTTGCAGCGTGTGTGCCGTAGCCACTTAAAGTTCGTGCAGGTACGGTGAGATTTCCCGATGCGCCTGGTTTTATTTCCATCAAAGACGCTGATGGGGATTGGCTCTTTAAATTCATTGTGGCAACCGGCAGGGTATTTCTGGTTTTCAGGCTTTCCTTAACTGTTAAGATTTTTTTTTTCTTTAATGTTTTCTCTATTTAAAACTTTTGGTTTTTGTTCCGACTGAATGATATCATATGGGAAAAAATGGGGTTTGGACCTACAGATAATTTCATTTTCTGAGTAAGGTTTTGGTTGTAGACAGCTATACGAGTGAAATGTTGAGATAACCGTCCACTTCCATCTCCTAGTGGGTTCTCAGATATTTTAGGAAATGTGTTTGCAATCAGAACTGAGTTTGTAGCCTAAGAGTCTGATGAGGTATCTGGAATTAAATAACGGAGTTCTTTTGTTCATATCCCATATAATACGATAACGATAGTTGCAGTAAGTTTTACTTCTGAAAGAGCATTTTTTGTTTTGAGAGTTTTTGTTCTATAGTTTACTGCTATCTATCTTATCAGGGAAATAATTTCTGACTTTTGGATTAGAGCCTTTAAATCCTCTGATTGTGCTGATTGTCATTCTCTCAGGGACTTCAGACAATGCTGTTTGAATTCAGCGTGTTCAACTTCCTACGACTTTTCCTTTCAGTTACATCTGGGTTGGAAAGCGATCCTCAGAAATGTCACAGGCAGGACAAAAGTCTGTTTTGTTTCCAGCTCCTACATATCACACTTGAGTAAAACGTGAGATTACATCATAGTAAAGTCTGGCCTGCACCAAACAAATGTATGCTCACTTTTGTGGTCCATATTGCCTTTCAGTTTCCAAAACATTCTAAGATAAATTTATAGTAGCACAATGCAAAGGCTTATTCATGTCATTAAATATTTAAATGTATCAAGTCAGCAGTTGCAATGTTGATTAGAAAAAAAAAATGTTGCTTATATTTGCATTCACTGTAAATCCGTCTGTATTACATCAAATATGTTGGAAAAGATGAAAAGACAAACAGCATGTAGGTATGAAATTACTTCTTTGTTGCTTTTATATTTGCCTAAGATATTTAAAAACAAATTTTGTGATGGTTACATGTAAATAACTGGTATATATTTAGATAAAATTAATTATTTTCTTTGCACTCGAAAAGGAATGTTAATTTTATTGTAATGATTATGATGTGTTAGTTTGGCAACAATATCTTTTATTTAAGGGAAGGAAGGGGGGCTGAGGGGGAACCAAAACAGGAAGATGGCCATTCAAAACAGTAAAGGGCAATCATTTAAAATATTTATAAAATTCATTTTCTAGTCGTTATTCATTGCCAAATTATTGGCCTTTATCACTCTGTGGGGACATTATGACATTTGACCAGGATCCTGAGATTAATTTAGGTTAAAGGAATTTATGCTTTGTATGTCTAAAAAAACACAAATACTGCCATTTCCCTTAAGCACTTTTTCTTTTAAAACTTTCAAAGATTTCAAGCTAATGGAATATATTTTAAATTAGTTGTTTATTATTTGATCAGAATATACTGACTTCTGGTCTAAACAATATTTGCATATTTCTGCATATACATAATATTACATATGTGATGCATGTTCAAACAGTCACATAAAATGATTCATATTATTCAATCATATTTAATCTAACAATTTTTAATTGACAATTCTTCTACCTTTAGCCCAAGGTGGAGCCTGTGGTTTGTGGCTAGTGACCTCTGCGTGTGCTGGAGGTGGAGGGAGGGAAGAACTGAGGTTGATATTCATTCTGGCAGTCAGACACTTTTAACTTTGCAAATGCAACTGCTACCAGGAAGCACATTCTGAATATAGAAATAAAAACACAGGGCAAGGCATAAAGGAGAGCTCATGAAGTTTCTTGGAGAAAACGTGATAATAGATAAATGTGAAATAAAGGGAATTGTTGTGCTTCTGTGAGCCACAAGAGAGCTCTATATGTCCTGCAGCTAATTTATGGCTTTGAATATCCTAGATAATTTATGTCTCTATGCAAATTCATGCAAAACTTTGAAGTCTTTTTGCATTACGTTGATCCATGCTACTTCATACAAATCTCAGCAGCTTGTTCCTAGGAAGCTCATGGTCTGGGTATCTAAATATATATAAAAAATGTATTTATGTAAATACAATTCAAATCAAATTTGAAGAGTAAAAGCATAAATAGAGTAATCTAAAAAGAAATCCTTGGGGATAGGCAGTTAGTGTACTTGAAGAAATAGTGTTATATCAGACTTCAGAGGAATCTTGAAGGATTTTTTCAAAACTGAATTCCTGCTTTCTGATTACCAGTCTGTCTTTGTCATCATTTAAAACTAGGGACCATATTGTAAGCTTGGAAAAGATTTTAAGGCAAACATGTTGTTCTCAGTCTAGCAGTATGGATCATAGTCTAAATTCTGCAAATAACTGTTGTCATCTCAAAACTCGCGTGTGTAGGTTGTAAGTTTTGTTGTAGCTATCCTTGTCCTTCTCCAGAACTTCTGAGGCCTATGAAATAGAAAGAAGAACCAAATGATTTGTAGCACACACAAAACAGGAAAATCCTCAATATAATTATTGGCCATTCAAAACAATCACATAATTTTAACATTGCATTTCTTAGAAAACACTCCAAGTAAAGAGTTGCCTTTTGATTACCTAGTCTAGAATTGAAATGAAATTATATCAATATTGTCAAAAATAAAATCATGATAAAACTATAAAATTATTTGAAAGATCTTATTAGACTTCTAAGACCTATAGAAATGCTGCAATGATATTTTATCTAGTACAGTTGGAAAAGTCTATATAACATGAACTGATTTTCCACATAGCTAAAGTTTATGACACGAATAATCATTTTTCCTAAAAATACTAATAGCTTCCATTGGTGCAAAATAGAGCATGCGTCAGTCTGTCTTGTTGAAAAAGTGGAAATCAACATAGGGCCTTCAGTGACATCAGAATCATTGTCTCCACTCTTGTATTTATGAAGGACAGAACTGCACCCCAACTATTTCTCCACACCAAAAAGCCTCTTAGTATATTATACTTTCATGTGTCATTCTATATGTGTCTTAGAAGTTTACTGTGTTCTTTCTCATGTTATTAGTTATTAATTTTAACATAGTACTTGTTTCTTGTGTAAGAAGAATTTAAACTTGGGTTTTTTAATTTTTAATTTTTTATGTATTTAGTACCGGGTCGACAGGGTCTCACTACATAGATCGGACTCATAGTGATTCTCCCATTTGCAGCCTCCCAAGTGCTGGGATTACAGGTGCACGCCGCCACACCCGGTCTCAATCATAGTTTCAATCGCAGTCTCAGAGCGCCCTGGGGACGGGGACGGCAAGACATGCTGGGATTGAACCCTGGTCCCTGAGCCTGCCTAAGCCTGTGATTTAGTCCCCTGAGCTATGTGACAGGCCCAGAATTTAAATTTTGTGATCTTTGCTTGACATTAAATTATAAACCACTTAGCCTTTTCTGGCAAGAGGGAGGGAAATAAACATGCTTGTACACTTTCTTTGTATACTAAACTCCTGGCATATACACAAATATAGTGTAGTAAGCATAGGAACAGAGAAGAAAGCAATTTTATTCTTAGTTTTTCTTACACTCAGGACATTGAATATTATTTGAATTCATAATATATGAGAATTTTTTGTTGTTAATAAATAAAAATATGCTATTAAATTGTCAACAATAATTTGAAATTTCTTGATATATACTGGGGGAATGATGAGTCTCTCTTTTTTTTTCTTCGCTTATCTATTTTTTTATTTTATTTTTTTCATATTTATTTTTTTATTTTGACATCAGTTATTTTAAAGAAAAAATATAAA
>NDGN011326271.1:0-12882 GCA_002564285.1 Tympanoctomys barrerae
GTGCTGTACATAGTTCCAGGGAAAATCCTGAGGGGATTTGACAGATCTTGTCCGATAACAAAACTTACATTTTTAGTTATATAGGTCTTGCTTTGACTCGGTCTTAACAATCCAGCAGAAAAGTGTAACCACAAGGTATAAAAAGTAAAGCTATACTAATATGCTAAACTATAAAAGGCTCAAGTCAACGACTTCAGACAATTTCCAGTTGTGCTGATAGTTCACTGCCATTATGACTATTGGACTATATTGGGTTATTTTGTTAAATTCAAGTACCTACAATCTTTGGACAGGCATCAAGTATGAAAAGATCTTTTAAAGACTTCTCCAAATACAGCTTGTCTAACTGCAGTAAACACACATCTCTAACAAAACAAAACCAAAAAAATAAAAAGGGATATAAATAAAGGACTGTTTTGTTGTGAAAAAATATGTATATACAAGATAGGATAGGTATATAGGTACTTTCTCTTAGTTCAATGAGAAGAAAGGTTTGTACTAATAGTGTTCAGACAAGGTATCATGTCTGCATCTTGTCCTCTGAATAACTACTATGAAGACAACAATATGCAGTGTATTAATTTAATGTAACTGTCCTACTAACCTCTTTTGAAACTGTTTCACTGCTATTTTATCTTTTTTACTCATTAAAAGGAACTTAAAAAAAGAAAATTTTGAGGCCAAGTCTTTCTGGGCTTTCCTTTATTGTGTGTTGAGAATCAGCCACTTAGCCTCCATACTGTCATAAGTCTCTTCAGACCTTCTATTTCCTTGTGATTTAGTGTTGGTGGTTGCCTCTTTCTAGGAATGTATCTGTTTCTTTAGATTTCCCACTTATTGGCATTGAATTATTCACAGTAATCTTTTTTAATTTAATTTCTGTGGTAGCCTCATATTTTTCTGATTTTGAGTCTTTTTCTCTTTCTAATTAGTCCACATGAGCATTTCTCAACTGTATCTTTTCAAAAATAAATGTCCTTTTAATTTTATTTTCCCCCCTCTATTTTTCTAGTCCTTCATTTCTGCTGTAATCTTGTGTTATCTAATTTTTCACTACTAGCTTTGGGTTTGGTTTGCTTTTTTGTGGTTAGTGGAGGTATGAGGTAGGTTTTTACTTCAGTCTCTCTCCTTTTGCGTGTGGGCTCCATCCCGGGAGCTGCTGTACGAGCACCTCTTTTGCAAGGTTTGCATGTTGGAGTAGGTTGTATTTCCATTTTCACTGGTCTCAAGGCATTTTCTAATTTTCTCTTTCTTTCTTCCTTGGACCAAGAAATCCGGTAAGAGTGAATTAATTTCCACATATTTGTGAATGTTTTCACTTTTCCTTTTTGCTACTGATTTACAGTTTCATCCTATAAAAACTATGACCAGAAAGTACACTTTGACTTCAATCTTAGTTTAGTTTGTGATGTCACGCATGATCCACCTTGGAACAACTGGTGTGGTCTGAAAAAGAACAGGTATCCTGCTAGTGCTAAGTAAAATGTTCTTTATATGTCTGTTAGACATTGATTTTTTTTTAACCCAAAGTCTTGCTGCCTTAGTTCAGGTTGGCCTCAAATTATGGCACTATGACAATCTCTTGCCTCAGTTTCTTGACTGCTGGGATTACAAGTGTGCATCACCATGCATGGTTCTATTAGGCGTTTAGTTTTAAGAGATACTCAAATCTTCTGTTTCCCTATTGATCTTCTTCTGGATGATTTATATATTATTAAAAGTAGAATATTAGAGACTTCCACCATTACTTTATTGCTGTCTCCATATCCCTTCAGTTCTGACAATGCTTTCTATACTTAGGTGCTGTTTTTAGTGGATACATATACATTTCTATGGTGCTAGTTCAGGTGTCCAAGGGCTCTAAGCTCAGACTTCCCACTGTTTGAACAAGAAAGTTGAAACAAAAATCTTCTGGGTTCATAATTTGCTGGATATTCAAACAAAAAAATCTGACTTGAAACACTTGCCCTGAGCAAAAGTGGGACCCCTGCGTCTAGAAGCAGACCCAAAGGCGTGGCACTTCAGCCTAAGCGCTGCTCTCACCCAAATCTCTGCAAGAAAGGTTTTTAAAAAAAGACCAAAAGAAGACCTCAGAAGGTGACTGCCAGCAGTTGCTATGGAAGGAGTTCTCCTTCCAAAAAGTAATTCTTTTTCTTCCTCCCATCTTTCTCCAGCTTCCAGTGTGCCAGGAAGCCGCCAAGTCAAGGTAAAGTACTGTACAAAGGGGTTTAAATTTTATTTACTGTACTGTCTTGATACTTAATGTACTGTATTTATTGTGTTTAGATATTTTAGGATGTCTTTATACAGAGTAGGACTGTTAAATTTGTGTGAAAGTCCAGAAAAAAATTAATTTGTAAGGATCAATTTGGGCCTCAGAGAAATTATTGGGTTTTCCATTATTTCTTAGGGAAAAAGCATGTTTAGCTCTCACACTTTTTTGTGCATAAACATGGATTCGGAAAAATGGAGTTTGCAACTACAGCTTATCACTATAGTTGTTACATTTTCGTGATGGAGCAACTTTTTGTGAGGATAAAATGTCCTTCTTTGATTTTTCTGACAACCTTGAACTTAGTCTATTCACTGATATAATGTAGGCATTCCCGCACTCCTTTGGTTTCCATTTACATGGAATAATTTTTATATCCCTTAACTGTCAATCCATGTGTGTTCTTACAGCTTAAAGGAGATGAAGCATACAAGAACTGGTTTTTATCTTCTTCTTCATCCAGCCACCACCATTCAGTCACTTTGGTGATTGGGGCATTTAAACATTTCCTTTTTTAAAAAAAATGTATTTGGTACAGGGTCTCACTACGCAGCTCTGACTCATAGTGATCCTCCTGTTTTCAGACTCCCCAGCACTGGGACTGCAGGCATGCACCACCACGCCTGGACTCAGTAGCTGGCTCAGCATGCCTGGGGGCATGGCCAGCAGAGCATGTGGTGCTGGGGACTGAATCCCAGACCCCATGATTGCTTAAGCAGGTGCTTAGTCCATGGAGCTATCGTGCTGGCCCAACATTTCCAATTGTTAGTTGTTTACCATTAGTCATGTAGTTCTGCTGTCTGTCTTCTGTGTTCCTTTATGTTTTATTTTAATTTAATTTATTTTTAGGGGCGGCTTAGCCCACCCTGGGGGTGGGGCTGGTGCTGCATGTAGTGCCAGGGATCAAACCACAGTTCTTGCACTTGCCTAAGCTTCCTAAGCAGGCACTTTGACTGCTGAGCTATCTCTCTAACCCCTCCTTTATGTTTTTATTTTTATTTTTTGTATTGATATGCTTTGATTTCTTTCCTTTTGACTAATTACCAGATATACTTTTATATGTGGTATACAGAACTATCACAGGTACTAAGGTATTCAACCAGGTAAAATGTTCAATAGTCACTTTAGATAACTAGTTCATCTGATTAGCATCTGACAATGGAAAGGGAATCAGCACTGAACATAACTTGAAACACTTTATAAAGACAAAACATACTCTTAAGTGAAATAAATCAGAACTACATGTGCAAACATCATATTATCTCAGTGTGAGAACTTCAGGGAGAAAAATGGAATCTGAAGAATACAATAGATAGAGAGAAAAGGGAATGAATTTATTCAGATGGGGGAAAGAGATTTACCTATGTATGTAAGTAGGATGGTTTGGACAACTGTACTGTGTATTTCTGTTGGTCTACAGAAAGGAGCACATATGCTTAATTTGTTTTGTCTTCTTTTTTCAACTGTTTGTACTTTTTCTATTAATTTCTTATACATTTCTTTCTTTTTTTCTTTCTTCTTCTAATTTTACATGCATATATCTGGTAATATGAATAAGTGATCGGAAGACAACAATATGTATTACAACAAATACTCTCAAATTCATATTACTTTGTTAAGTGAAATTTTGTATCACTTGTAATTTTTTCTGTTTTAATTATAATTTGTACTCTCTTTAGAAAAAATGACATAAAAGAGATGAAGAAGGAGTTTGAGATTGTTTGTTATCTGTATTTTTATAAAATGGCCAAGTGAAAGACAAAAATATAATTCTGGACTTGCCTCTGAGTTCTAGAATCTCAAATTGAATGAGGTCAGTCCAAAAGTCACATTTCTTTGTGTGTTCCATTCTCTTTGGCTGACTCTGATTTGGTTTCCTGGAAAAATTGTGATCCCAGAGTGTCTATGGTTATATTTGGAGAGATTTTATCATTGGTGACTCTAAATAAGGGGCAAAGCATCAGCTACAACTATCATGAGGATAATAATATTTGGTACTAGCTGTGTACTTGTACCATATGCTGTTTCTAAGGTCTTGTCCATAATTTCCAAAGAGCTCAGAACACTGAAATGCAGCCCTGGATTTTTACCCATGTTATCCACCTTAGACTGACTATAACTGAGATGAGTGATTGCAACAGAAATTACTGGTAGGAAAAATTAAAGCATGATTTGAAACACTGAATCACTGGAACAGATTGTGCTCTTAGCTGTGCTACTTGGCAGGGTAGTCACCCAGAGCAGTGCCACTCTCTGCAAAGCTAGTTTTCTCTTTGTAAAACAGGGCCAATAACTTGCATACTTTCCCTCTAGGAAATGGCACCAACCTATGGCATGCATGCTGCAGCAGGCTGTTTGTATCAATTAAAAGCTTCACTATTAGTGCCTCAGGAGATCTGTACTAACCTACAAGAGAATGTGTGGGAAGCAACCTCACAGATACTCCAGCAATATTGTAACACAAAAATCAGACTTCACAAACTATTTTCTGATAATACCCTTTCAAATATAAATTTATGGATCATTTCATAATGTACCTCCAGCACAAGCTTGTTGACACTACAGCACAGCTGTACAATGAAAATCTCTTCTAGTTTCAAAAAATATTTACTAAACTCACTCTAGTCCCATCTGAACAAATTTGAAACTGGAAAAACCTATGTGGAAACTCACATAGTTACAGATTAACAAACCAAACTCCACTGTCATTATTTCCTCAAGCTAGTTTATATCTCAGAATATATGAATGGGTTGCTATGTTGCAAACTAAATACATTGTTTAAATGTGGAGCTCTGGAATCAAATCTCTGTTAACAAATAGATTAAAATTACTGCCTTAAAATACCATGAGTGTTCATGTAAGCAGTTAAATCCTATGTCTGCATTTTAGTCCCTTAAAAAACCCATCATTTTAAATGTACCATTGTTGGGCTGGCAAGATAGCTCAGTGGACTGAGCACCTGCTTAGGCAAACATAAGGACCAGGTTCGCTCCCCAGCACCACATGCCACCCCAGCCCCACGCCTGGCACACTGAGCCAGCCACCAAGACCAGGCATGGTGGCACATGCCTGTAATCCCAGCACTGGGGAGGTTGAAAATGGGAGAATCACCATAAGTCCAAGCTGTGTAGTGAGATCCTGTACCAAATACATTATAAAAGAAAAACTTTTAAATGTACCATTGTCAAAATGAATCTATCCAGCCCAAAAGTCAAATAATACAATTACCAAATTTTCTCAATAAGTGCCAAATTAGAAAACCCTTTAGGAATATAACTCATTGCCTCTGATTAGTACTGATTATATAACTATTCTTATAACACATTGGGAATTCAGACAAACAAAATTAAAACATCAATAAACATTATTATAAAAATATGTAAAGTAGAAGAAAAAAATACTCAACTCTCCAAAGTACATTTTCACAGTTTAAAAATAGACAAAGTTATTGATAGTAACTGAATCCTCTTATCAATCACAGGGAAAGGAAAAATAAACAATGAAATTGTTATCCTTATTTTTTTAAAAAGGTACAAATACCATTTTCACACATACCAAAGAAAGCTTGAGATTTCAGTGTATTGAACTTCATTAGCAGTGATGATTTAACCATTAATTTGTTATTTTTAACATATTTTTAAATTAATTGCATCAAGTTCCTCTCACTCTTCTAAAAACCATCTGACATTATCATTGCAAGTCACAATTAACTTTGAGACTTGTTTCTAGAATTTTCCAGCGCTGATGAAATCACTGAATATATTAAGCATGCCATACACCAAAAGTTGGTAATATTAGGGGAAAATAAAAATGTTGAGGTTCTTAATAGATCTACTCACAGTGGGCAGATCACACAGCATAATTATATAAAATGAATAGAACAGCCACAGAATACTTGGGTGATTTAGGTACAATTCTACTTTCTTCAATTAAAATGCTAGGGGCACCTGCAACTTGCATGCATCTCCACTTGTTATTTGATGATATAGTTCTATGAGGTATATAAATGTGATCATCCTAATTTGGGGAACCACAGAAATGCAGATTACTAGACTCTTACCCATTTAAAATAGACTCATGAAGTACAAGGAACTTATTGATTGTCTGCAGTATGTAACAGAAATGAAACAAAATAAGGTTTAGGATAGGCACCTAAAAATGAAAAATTTACTCTGCTGCAGTTATATAATTATTCATTCATTATAGGGAAAAGCACAGACAGAAAAATTGTCTTGAGCCTGTGAAATTACTCGGCAGCACAAGAGAGTCACAGTAAGTCGCAGCAGCACTCCACAATAAAGCCACCTTCTTACAAAGCATTTACTACAAGACAAAGCTTTAATTACATAATTCAAGCTCTCTGTAACACTAGGAAATGTTCACTTTTTAAATAAGCTGACCATTAAAAGAAGATAGAGACAAAGCATGTCACGATGAGAGAGCAAAGGTGAAGACAGCCTTACTACAATTACAAACGTGGTAAATTACTTTAAAAATTTACTAGGCTTAAGCTTAGATTATTTCTAAATTTATTTTGACGTATGGTAGAAAAGGAGGATTTATTTTATTCAGAAAAACTTGCCTAATTATAATATCTTTTCTCCTAGAAAAAAATAGAGCATTTTATCAATATAAGCACTAACTACTTTTTTGGGTTGTGATATTGCAAATCTACCTGTTCAATGTTGCATCCATTTAATACATCACAGTTTAATATCTAGTAGGGAAAATTTCCTCTAATTTTTTTGTTTTTAAATCATTTTTAAAACTAGTTTCCGCAGGGGCCAGGAGTCCGATCCCCAGCGTTCTGTGCCAGCCCCAACCCAGGGGCCCCCTGAGATGTTGAATGAGACTGGGCATGGTGGCACGTGCCTGTAATCCCAGCGCTTGGGATTATTTTGAAATTTATTTTGATGTATGGTAGAAAAGGAGGCTTTATTTTATTCAGAAAAACTTGCCTAATTGTAATATCTTTTCTCCTAGAAAAAAATAGTGCATTTTATCAATATAAGTACTAATACTTTTTTGGGTTGTGATATTGCAAATCTACCTGTTTTCCTCCTGAAAAGAGGAGGATCACTATGAGTCTGATCTGTGTAGTGAGACCCTATAAACCTGTTAAAAAACAAACAAACACTTTTAAAAAACTAGTTTCACTATTCATTTCTCCATATTGACTGTATAGTTGCTTTAAATTTAACCCATGAAAAATTTTGTTGAGACTTTTTCTGAAATTGCATTAAATGTATTTATCAATTTTGAAACTCAAATATGCACCAGAATGAAGAAACGATCCAAAAGGAAAGACACAGAATGTCAATGATGATCATCTTCAAGTGATGATTAGTCTAAATATCTTCTTTATACCTTTTTGGGATTTTTCAGACCTCCTGCTACAGACAGTGTTTACTGTTACACCAGGACTACCTAGATAACAGAATACAAAACTATATACCTAACACTGCATATAAATGAAGCAGAGACAGCCCAACTTATTGCTAAGATGCTGCCAAAATTGAGATGATAGAATCTATAGTAACTAATGGTGGAATGAATTGTGGGGACAGAAAAATATTAATTTCCTTACATTTAATAGGAGGCTACTGTTACATTTTCTGTATCTTTAATACATATACATATTTAATTAGAAATGTAAAATCACACACACACACACACACACACACACACACACACACACCCCTTTTTCTTTTCTTTTCTTTTTTTTGTACCAGAGATTGAATTCAAGACCTTGTGCTTGTCAGGCAGGCACCCACTGAGCTATCTTACTGCCCCTAAAGTATATTTTAAGAAAAAACAGGATGCCTATTTGAAGAAGAAATAGCATAATTTAATTTTAACATCTACTGGCTAAATACACCATGTCTCATTTAATCCTTCTCCACTCCTTGAGATGTGAATTATAATCTCCACATTACACTATCCCCACATAGTACAGCCATGAAGAAAAGAACAGCAAATCACAAAATATAGCAAATTAGTGATTTTAGTGTTTGTGTATCTGATTCTACAGAGAATTACCTTAACACTCCCTTTTGAGTAAGAACTCACAATACCCCACAACTGTATTCATGATAGGTACAATTGGATACAAAAGTCTCTTTCCGTAATGTCCTATCTTGTCCATTAATCAATCTGTGAATTGTAGTTTATAGTAAATTTCAGTATCAGCATAATATCACTGAGTTGTTCTTCAATGTGGTACATAGTATGTTTCTTCATCTAGCCTAGTTTCTCATGATTCTTAGTAAAGCATTAAAGTTTATGTAGATCCCTAGACATTCATAAATGCTGTCCGTAATGAACATTAACAATAATTTTTATTTAAACAGAATTTATTCTACCATAAACTATTATCTTTTGTGTATCAGTGGTACTATATTTTTTAAGCTTCTAATAATTCTAATATTTCAATTGGTTCTCTGCATTTTTCCTAGCTAGGCAACTTTATCATCTAGAGATTTTATTTCTTCTTTTTTTCCTGACTTTTATTTTTTGTCTTTTTAAGACAGCGTCTCACTATGTAGTTCAAGCTAGTCTTGAGCTCATTTTGTAGTCCACACTGGTGTCAAATTCATACTGATCCTCCCGTCTCTGCTACCACCACAGAGAGAAAAAGAGCTGTTATCCTGTCACCTTCCAGGAAGGAACCCCTAGGCCCCAGCCCAAGGGCTTCAGAGGACAGTGCTCTAGTTCAAAGGCCATGCATACTCATGTTGTCCTACCAGTGGCTGAAGTCTCTTATGTTTCATGAAACTGCCTGTTGAATAATCTTAAATAGGCTAACCTAGCCAAAGCCTAAATATATAGAGAAAGAATTCTTCTCTTAGTTTAATAATGGGAAAATGTATGTTGGGTATATACATCTTAATAAAACACAGTTACTTAGAATACAGTATATTTACAGAGGCTTATTTTAGCAAACAGAACTATTATGCCATAGTAAATGAAAATCCAGAGCATCAATTTGACAAATGTTCTAAAAATAAGTGTATAAAATTTAAATAAAATAAACTTGGTAACACAAACTATTAGCAATCATTGTCTTATAGGATGGTTTTGTTCGTGTCTATGTTCCACTCTTATAGTTTCCTGTGCTCTTTATATAATGAGTTTGTAGTATTTCTGTAATGAAAACAAACACATTTTAGGTTAAAAGTAAATATAACTATGTAATTCAGTTCCTTCAAAACCTTAAGAGACTATTTTCACATACATGTACAGTATAAAATAAAAATTACTAAGCAACACATGAAAGAAAGGTTCAGGCAATTGCTTCTCATTGAAGTACAGGCATGCAGGGATTGAAAGATACTTGACAGAATGTAATCTGTGGAAAGGACCCTTCCCTTGCTATTGAAGGATGATTGGCTCTAGCAGTTCTAGGACCCCAGAGGATAACAAAATCCAAGCATGATCAAGTCCCTTTTTAGATGGTGTTTTTAGTATATAGCTTATACAAATGCTCCTGTGTATTTGAAATCATGCCTGGGTGACTTATTAAGCCCAATGTAAATATAAATGCTATAAAAAGAGTTGTTGTCCTATATTGTGTAGGGAACAACACCAAGAGAGTCTGTATGTATTTAATACGGTTGCATTTTTTCCTGATTATTTTTGATCCATAGTTGGCTGAATCTAAGAATGTTAAGCCTGTGGATATGGAGGCCCAACTGTACTCATTTATGATTTATATCCCTCCTTACTTCTGCTAAAACTTTCAGGCTGTTTATAAGATTCACTGAGGCCAAAGGAGGACCACTTCTGACAAACCTCCACAGAGGACACAGGTGAGCTTGGCACACATCAATCACAATGTTTTAATGATGTTCTATTTTAATGCCTCCCTGTGAATATGTACCACACTTACAACTGCATCGAGTTATGAGTCAAGGCAACGTTAAAGGCTGAGAGTTCCGTGAAAGCAGCGAGTGTGTGCTGGGAGGTGAAAACAAGCCAGCACCGGTGCTTGACATCACTTGATGTTACTCACCTATTCTGCTTTATTTCCTTGTTTGAACGGCTGAAAAATAGTGTCTAATGAATCCTTTTCTTTCCCTGTTAGTCTGCAAGCACTCACCCAAAGAAATAAAGATGTTGGGCTTCCCGACGCATTCAGGCATAACAAAAAGAGCAAGAGCATTCTGCACTACAGAAGCACAAGGCACAGTGGATAGACAGCAGTGGCTGTGCATTCCATGGCTAAGAGGTGTGGACCAGGCCACCCTGTCACTCCCTGTGAATGTATGCATGAGCAATAAACCATGAAGGTGCCAGACCCCCACCAAAACCTCTTATAAAATAATATCAAACTTCCCAAGGTGTCCATGACATTTCAATGAGTCTGAGATGGAATTACTCTAATACAGGTCATGCACTTACGTTCAAATTCAAACTAGTACAAAACTCAGGTGTATTAGACTATGACTGAAAATTAGAAGAGATGTAACCCAGCAGTGGAGCACTTACATGGCTGGCACAAATAAGGTCCTGGGTTCAACCCACTTATGTATAGATGGTATGTATATATTTCCCATATAATTTACAGTTTATCTAAAAAATCAGGAAGTAGAAGTTAGCTAGGAAAGTTTAGTAAGCAATACAGATCAGCTTGGAAGACTGAGGGTAAGTTATTTCACCTTTCAGGGCTCAATGTCTTCAACTGTAATCATGAGAGGGTGAGGGTGCTGATACCTTCCTCATGGAGTTGTTAAGAGGCTTAAATAAAACAAAGTAACCGAAGAGTAGCCCTGCATAATACCTAGGTGCATCTCTACAATTTCAGCATAATATTAGGGCATAAGCAGGTTTTGTTTTTCCACAAGGGCATTTCATTTCTTTCTTTAACATGGAGAATAGTCTAAACAAACTACTGCAACGCTGGCCAGCATATTTACAAACAAGCTGAGAGCTAGTGTAAACCCAGCAATCCTGCAAAACCATTTTAAATTACTAGCAAATTGCCGAGGGACCCAACCAGGCAAATAGAGGACATGATAGCAGGACCCAGAGGTGCTGCTCCCTAACAAGCAACTTGAACATTCAGCCAAAATAATACGCTTCAAATGAATGGAGGTCAAATGAGTAACACAATTTTTAAAATGCTAATAGGAAAATGGGCAGTGAGTGTACAAAATCGAACAGAGAAGCTACATGTTTCCAAACCCCTGAATTGGAAGCACAACTACACTGAGGATACCGTTGACCCAAGTAATTCTTGACAAGGGACATCCATAGCCCCTGCATCTGTGTCCAATGAGCAAAAAGAAACAAACATTCATCAAGTTGATTTGACTTTCTTCTGAGCCATCTCTTTGTCAAGATCTTAGTTACTGCAGAAAAACAGACATGCCTCACCAATGAAACACTGACACACTAGCTGCCCCAGCTAAGGACCTATGTAGAACCTGGGTGACCTGACCAGTGCCTGGCTCCAGTTTCTTCTCTGTTGGGATTCTCTGCCTCAACAAAACCACTAGCAAGTGTAAGTATTGTAAACCATGAGTTTCCATAAATAACCTCATTTTAATTTTACCACTCTTACAACTTTCGGATCAAAATGGAGATCACTTGGGTCTTCTATGTAGTTCATCTGTTAGTTTTTATGAATTGATTTATAGTTACACCACCAAATAATCTTGCATAAAAATAAAATGCTTTGATAATACATTTGATTGTCTTTTTTTTTTTTTTTTTTTTNTTCTTTTTCAGAACTGGGTATTGATCTCAGGCCGTTGTACTTGCCAGGCAAGCGTTTATTCTACTAAGCCATCTCCCTGGCCCCGATAATACATTTGAAAATGCACAGAATATTAATGCCAAAAAAATTTCAATCCCTAATGACCCAATGATGTTGACACACTCAGATGAACAACTTCTATCCAAAACACAAAAAGAATTGAAAAAACTCAGAACCCCAAATTCAAAGACCCAGTCCAGAATTGGACATCTGACATGAATACAGATATCTCAGATGAAGAAACTCCAATGGCAAATAAATATATGAAAAAATGTTCAATGTCATTGGTCACTTGAGAAATGCAAATTAAAACAATGCTGAGAGTCCACTTCGCCCCAGAAAGAATGGCTGTTATCACAAAGTCAACCAATAACAAATGCTGGAGGGGCTGTGGGGAAAATGAACCCTGCTAGACCAGTGCCTCCACAGTGGAAATCAGTGTGGCAATTTCTCAAAATCCAGGATTAGTGGCCCCATTCAATCAACTATTCCCCTTCTGGGTAATAATACATTTAAAACATCATGCTACAGTGATATATGTACACCCATGATTATAGCAACACAATTTATAATAGCTAAATGTTGGAAATAACCAGTAGGAATTTCTGCCACGTTCCAGCTAGGGCCAGACCCAGTCCCACTCCAGCTCCAGCACAGCTCAGACCTGGCATACATGCCAGGGGTGTAACCCTGCAGCTGCAATCCCTGCAGAGAGTGTAGAGGATAGATCCTCCCGGCTAGTCCAGGAGCAGAACACCTCGTCACTGGGGTGCAACAGGCTCAGCCTCGAGGGCACAAGCAGGAAGAAACTGAGCACAGCAACCAGACCCAAGCCAGGCACAGCTGGATAAG
>NDGN011326282.1:0-16290 GCA_002564285.1 Tympanoctomys barrerae
AGGGATTGAACTCAGGACCCTGTGCTTGCCAGGCAGGTACTTATTCTACTGAGCTATCTCCCCCCGGCTGGCTTCTGTATCACTTCTAATGGGTTATTTATTTAATGTTTTATTTTCTTAAAAAAAAGAAAAAAAACCCAAGTAAATACCATTTGTTTCTTTCTTTTTTTCCAGTACTGGGGATCAGTACTGGGGATTGAACTCAGGACCTCATGCTTGCCAGGCGAACACTTAATCTCCTGAGCTATTTCCCCAGCCCTGTAAATATCATTTCGATCCCTATATAAAGGACCAGGGAGATAGCACAGTGACATAAGTGCATGCATGGCAAGCACAAGGCCCTAAGCTCAATATCCAGTAAAAAAAAAAAAAAAAAAAAAATCACTATATAAGAAAATTATAGTATAGAAAAGAAAGAACTTGGCCAAGGTCATACAAAAAGGGGCTGGAGGAGCAAAGGAGATAGCTCAGTAGAATAAGCACTTGCCTGGCAAGCTCAAGGGCCTGAGTTCAATCCCCGGTTCTGCCAAAAAAAGGTGTGGGGGGGGGGCTGGAGCCAGAATTTAAGCCCATATCCTTGCAGCATACATGTGCTCGAAGTATTAAGCAGCATTCCCCAGCATCTTTCCTGTGTATTCTTCCACTGATTTGTTCATCTTATACTTGCTCTGGCATGGTCCCTGGCACAGCAGATTCAGGGCCAGTGTTCCCTGCTTTAGGCCTCGGCTGGACCACCGAAGCTTGGCCATGGCCTTGGCCTAGTTGCTGGTTGGTTCCGAATATATACCCTCAAGGACCTGCTGTTCCTCCCCTTTTTATCCTGAGTCTCATTTTCTTTCTCTCCTGGTCCCAGTGAGCTGTATCAGCTGTTCCTGTCATACCTATTGGGCTCACCTCCCTAGAGGCTGGCTTCGTGTCTGTCCTCTAGTGAAATGGACAATCAGAGATGCAATCACTGGTGCTCGGCACAGTGAGCCTCAGGCCACTTAGAGCCACAGCTTAGCTCCCCTCAGTAGTGAGACCTGCTGACTGTTAGTCCAGACTGACATTTACAGCGTGAGGGACCTAGTCAGGTGCTGACGCTCTGTTAGCTACACACCGCTTCTTTAGAGCCCTATTTCAAGGCGGAACAAGATCCAGGGTAATGAACTCATCTCTGGCCCACAAAGCACAATGACAGGAGGTAGAAATGGTTAGCATTGCTGACATTCCTTCCCAATCTGCCCATTTTCTGTGTCTCCTAGAAAACAACTCTTTGGGGACCAGAAATCTTGGGCCTCTAAGTCCCCTGTCCTAGTGCAGTCCTTTGAATTCAGAGGCCAGGGAGAAGAGCTAGCCACTGTGCCACACACCCCTAAAGCCCACTCTAGGCGGGGCCTGGGCCAGCTTCCTGCCCTGATGTCCGGGGGACGGGCACGTAAGCTTCTCACATCCCTCAGGGTTCAGAGATGGATACCTCCAGGTTGCTGTGATCCAGTGAGGTCCCCCTCCCAGAGGACAGACTGGGATGGGAGGCCCACAGTCTTTGGGTAGGAGGAGAGCTCAGCAACAGGACTCTGGGAGCGGATGCTTGTGTTCTCCAGGTACAAAGGACCAGGCAGGGTAAAGTTTTCTGCCAGCTGCAATGGGGAAGCAGCTGCCTGGCTCCTGGGTGTGCTAGGCTCTGTTCCTGTCTAGGTTAATGAGGCTCTACACTTCGGGGTTATAATTCAGGTTGATGTGTAAGTGCCTGGAGGAGGAGGGGAAGGAGCATTGAATGCCTCTAATGAGAAGCATTTCCCCTGCTTGACTGAGGCAGGAAGCCTGGACTCACAGTACCCCTGGCTAGGGCCTTTCAGGCCTACTGGACCAACTGCCAGGGCCAAGTTTCAAGGCTTGAATATTTAGGTGCCTCACAGGAGCAGAGAAGAGTGTTGGTGATGGGTAGACAGCCCAGCAGCCTTCATCAAGTTGGGAATCCCAGTGAGGCCACGTCCCCTGTGTTGTCCTGGGACTGAGTAGAGTCCAGCCAGGCCCTAGGAAAGTTATAGGGCCTGGGCTGAGGCCTCAGTTCACCTCTGCGAATGGGGGCAGAGGCATTTGGAAATGGGGGCTGTGTCCTATGGGTGTAGAGGAGGAGGGCAGCATGGTAATGGGAAGCAGGTGGAAGGGCTGTTGATACCCCAGCCTGGGGACAGGCTGGCTGGGATGGCCCGTCAGTGGGAGGACCCGTCAGCCCAGGACCGTCCCATGGAGCAGGCTCAGGGTTACCCATTCATATTCATTATGTGTGAAGTGGGTGGTTGTAAAGTTAGCTCTCTCTTCATTTAGCTGTCACTGGACAGAAAAATATGAGCTGTGGGTGGATGCCCCTGGACGGGAGCCAGTAGCCAGTCACTGGCCTCCCTGTGCCCTCCCTGCTGCAGTTCCCCCAGTCTGGTCCCTCTCCCGGACTCTGCCCATGACTTCTGCCTGCCTCTACCACGCTCGCTGCCTTGATCACATGCTCAACTTTATTTCTGATGATTTGCACCTCTCTGGCTTCTTTTGCTTGGGCTTGACATATCCTTTTCTCTTCCTTCCCCCATCTTTCTCATTCTAAGCTGAGAAGGGAGGAATCGGTCGGTTTTCTTGCATGCCGCTTCATCTCTGGCCCCTCCATCTCTGGCACAGAGCAGTACCTGGCACCAAGTGGACGTGCAACAAATGTTCGTAGAAGAAACCTTGCTCTGCAGCTCTCTGAACTTCACAGAAGGCCCCCAACTTTGATGACTACTCTATGGGTATCGAAGCGTCTAGTACAGTGGTTGAGCCCTAGAGTTCCAAGTGGGGACATTAGCTGCATTACTGACCAGTGTGTGAAGACATGCGAGGCTCGTCCATCCATCAGCCCGTCGCTAGGGGACACTCCTTCTTGCCTTACTCTGCCCTTCGTGATGCCCCCAGCCCCCCCCCCCCCATCTGTCAGGACAGAGAAGAAAGTCACCGCCAGAAGCTAGGGAAAAGAGGGCAGGAGCTGGCGCCTCTGGGGATGTGTGGCCACCCTGCTGTGACCGGCTTGGTTGGGAAATCTGATCCAATTGAGGACTTGCTCCCGGCTTGGGCATAAGCATGATAGCAACGAGTCTTTGTGTGCTTGGGTTTCTCTGCCTGAAAGATGAGGCATGGGGTGGGGGTGGCTGAGCGGGAGCCTACGGAATTCTTGCGAGCAATGTGGTTGTGTTTACTGGGAGGGTGGGAGAGCCAGGCCTGCTTTTTTCTGCCTTCCAGGCTCCAGAGATAAGGCAGAAAGTGGGGATGAAGGATAGAATGGGTAATACTCTGAAACCACAAGAAAGAGTTCTGGTTTTTGTCTCTACCCCACAGCTCAGACGTGCTCCTGGGGCATCTGGGGGAAGTGACTGCCCCGCCCCCAGCCCATGGGGGTCCCAGCTTGGTCGGAAGCTCAGGGCCCTAGTGGGCACCCTCTGCTTCTGCTCTCCTATCAGCACAGACATAGGCTTAGTTCAGCCTCTTTGCTCCCATCCCCACCCCAGATCTCCCTGCCAGATGAACCCAGCCCTAGATTGGGCGGTCTTCCTTGCCTCAGCACCAGAGGAAGTCCGAGACCCTGGGCAGGTGACAGGATAGGGATGACACGCATTGGCCATGAAGGCTTTGGGGCAGGCTGCCTTCCCCAAGACCGGTAATGGCAAACCTTTCAGAGCTTTCAGTGATGCAAACAGCCCTCTGTGGCACGCGTACCGTAGGCGTGCAACCATGGCCCTGGACTCTGGGACCTTGCTGGCCCCTGGAGGGCTTTGCCAGCCTGGCCCTAGGCACAGAGTACCCTTAAAGTAACCAGGTACTGAAGTCTTGGGGATAGACAGTTCTCTGGTATGAAAAACACCATTTTTATTACTATGCTGGGCAGCACTTTAACAAAAGTATCTTTACAAAAATTGGGGTTGGGATCTCAGGGACCCAAGATTCAGTTATGGCTTCCACAGCATAGCCCTGGCCTGATCTCACTGAAGTGAATCCAAATATTTGGTGGTTACTGATGGAATTCCTGCAAACTCAGAGATGCACATTGGGAGATCGAGCCCAGGCTGCTGGAAGGGACGGCGAGGGCAGAGAGGGCACCCTCTGAGCCAGCCCTCACCTTCTGCACCAGACTCGGCACATGCCCCCTGGCGGCAGGGAGGAGATGCAAGGTCTTCTAGGTGGTCTAAGAAGTCTGGCTTTTCCCGTCCTGAAGAGCTCCCAGTTTAATCTGGGTCCTCCTCCCGTCTTCCGGGACTGCCTGGATGAGCAGCAGTTCAGCTCTCTCAGCTAGAGAGATGACAGGCAGACTTAGACAAAGTCTTGAGGAAGCAGATCCCTCCTTGGATCCCAGTTTGAGGGACCCAGTTGTGGCAGAAATCCTGCCCACTTTTAACCCCCTTTATTCTAGGCAGCCCTAGAATATTTTTTATTTTATTAAAATAATAAAAAAGACCCTGTAGACTATTTTCTGCTGGGTGCGGAGGGTCCCAGCTGCTCTCCCAGGCCTCCAGCACCATCTGGGCTTGGAGCCTGGACCTGAGGCAACTGGGAACAGAAAAGGAGGTGGCAGTTTAGTCTGTGCATCTGTGCAGCTTATCACGTGGTCCAGTTCAGCAGGCTGGGTGGCTCCTTGGGCTTCACCCTGAGTGAGACAAGGCTTGGGGACTTGTAGTCACCATCTGGGGAAGGCTCGATGCTGTGGCCTCCCAAGGTTGGGGGAAAGCCGTGGATTGAGTAGATGCCAGGGTGGGCTGCCGGGGATGGTGGCACCCCCATGAAGCCAGCCACATTCCCATGGGAGTGGGAATACGGAGACATGCATGGGGAGGGGATGCCCTCTGGAGACACGAGGCAGGGGGCCCCTGGGCTCCCAGATCCTGGGTTGGGCCACAGGGAGTTCTGCAGCTGAAATGAGAGGGAAAGAGAAAGCCCATGAGCTTGCAGCCCCAGGAACCACCATCTTATCTAGCAGCTCACTCTCTTCGCCCACGAAACCCCAGACTTTCTCTTGGAACCCAGGAGGCCCTTGCCACTGCCAAACTTTCCCCCGTGATTCCCTGGCACTCCAAGTGCATCACTCCTGAGGCAGGAAAGAGCGCCAGTTTGTGGAGGAAGAGGTTCAGCGATTTACTCAGGTCTCCCAAGCCGATGTCGCTTGTTGGGGATTCCATGGGACATGGCCATGTCCCACAGGGTGGGTCTGGGGTCTCACCTGAGGATGGCTGTCAGGACGGGGCAGCACAGAGATGTCATAGGCAGCCGTGAAGGGGTTCCGCCCCTCCTGCATCTTTCCATAACGCTCTCGCTTCCGCCACTTGGCTCTGCGATTCTGGAACCAGACCTGAGGAGGAGTGTTGGGGCGGGGGTGGGGTGGGTGGGTGGGTGGTGAGGGGCACTGGAGCACCTTGAGGAGTGGAACCCGCTGGGGAGACAGCTCACAATTATGACCTCCCATGGACTGGCAGCTGGCCCTAGGCCAGAGGATTCTGAGCTGCTGGGGCTTATAAACCCACATTGTTCTCAGGGCCAGGGGAGCTGGGAGAGGCCCAAGTCCAAGCCATGTTTACTGGTCCCAGGGGCCCCAGCTACCATTCTCTCGGCTGAGTCGGTCACTTGGTTCCTCCAGCCTGGTGTGTCTAGCTGGGGTGGTGGGAGGGCTGTGGACATCAGATGCCCAGAGCACTTCCTAGGAGGCCCAGCGCCTTCGTTACAGGGCTTCTGGCCTCAATGCTGCTTCCCCTTTTCCAGTCTGCCCACCTCGCATCATCCAAGGCATCATAAAGACATTCTGTTCAGGTCATGGTCCCTTTTATATGCTCAGTAGCTCCCTAGAGGCCTTGGCCTAGAGCCTAGCTCCTTAATAAGGCCCCTTGGGATTGGCCTCTGCCCCTTCACAGCCCGTGTCCTTCCAGGCAACAGTCCTCGGTTGTTCCAAGTTCCCTCCCCAACTCCCACCACCCTTGTCCTTGAAGATTGCCCTTGAGTTTGCTCCTTCCTGCCTTTGTTTACATTTTGCCTGCCATACACCCAGACTGGGTACCTTCGCCAGACATCTGTAACATCCTGACCCTCTCACCAATGCATCCCCAAGATGTTTGGGAATGGCTTCTGTTCATTTGTTGGCTCCTGCCAAATGGGGGTGGCACATCTATGTGTTGTGCATATTGTATTCCTATCTGTGATGAATAGGTTGTTTGGTATATGCCCTATGTGATTATGTGTATTGGTGTCTACATTATTTTTGGTACCAGGAATCAAACTCAGGACCTCACACTTGCCAGGCAGTGCTGCACCACTGCGCCATATCCCTGGCTGGTGTTACATTTTTTTCTTTTATTTGTATCATTTAATGTTTGTAGGTCAAGGTCTGGGCTAGATGTTGATAATATCAGAACAAAAGCAAATACAGTGCTGCATTCCAGGAATCTAGCTAGGAATCACAACAGAAGAAGCTCTGTGTGTGTGTGTGTGTGTGTGTGTGTGTGTGTGTGCAAGCGTTTAATCCAGCTGCAATGAGATGAGAATCCCCACACTTTCTGCCCTCCCCTCGGTCATTCCTACTTAAGCAGGCAGATACAGCCCTGGCATTATTAAGAGGCTGTGCACACGCCTAGCCCCTCATTCCAGGTTTCAGGGATGTCAGAGAAGATCCAGTCAGGAAGGCCACCCTGTCTGCTCAGCTTTCCAGATTTTCCTTCTCTGTTCTCCCTCTTTTGCAGATGAAGGAAGGCTCTCCAATCTGATACCTTAGCTGGGAGTTACTTCCCTTTCACTGGCATGTCCCTTAGAATTACCCACTGCCTGGGCTGGAATCTGCCCCATACATACATTGTCCCATGTGTGGTTCTATTATTCCTATCCATGGGGTGGGGCTCTGGGTAGGTATCATTCTGCTATCAAAGAAAACACCTCTCCTCCAGGGGCTCAGTCCATGGGAAGCTTCTCATGGCCCTGTATTGAGCTGAGTCTGGCTGTCAGGCCTTCTCTTGTTCCATGACAGCTGTCTCTGCAGACTTGCCTGCCAAGTCCCATGTGGCCCAGAGCTGGTCTCTGCCCCAGCACCTTCAAAGAATCTCTGGAAGGACCCTATGCAAGATGTGCTCAGCATGCGCCCGGCCCCTGTTAAGTCTTTGTCACCTTCTCACCATTCCCTAGAAGCCCAAGCCATCTCCCAGCACCTTCTGTTGGTGTCAGAGAGCTGCCCCGTGTCAGCCCCTTCAAAGCAAGGCCACAAAGAATCTTCATCCTGGGCCACACTTACACTGAACCTCTTTTCCAAGCCCCAGCCCTGCTTGGCACTTCCATGTTCTCTGACAGACTTCCTCTCCTCCTTTTCAGAGACTACCTCCCACCACTCACCACAAACTGGCCCCCGGCCTATGTGAGGCTGGTGCCAGACCATCCCCAGGGTCTGGTCTCTGTGCAGGAGAATCTGCTGGGGTGCAGAGTAGCTCCCGGTCGGGTTCTCCTAGCTAGAGACAGAGAGCTGGCAGGGGCTGCATGTCATGGGCTCACAGTGACTCTGATGCGCCGAACAGGCACTGTCCCGTTCTGGACAGCTAGGAGCGGCCCTCATGTGTATTTAAGCTTCACTGCTTTCAAGGTGCTGCCTAAGATGCTGAGATTCAGTGACAAGACACAAAGCACTTGACTAGCTGGTGAGTGGGGCTCACCTCGAACTCCCGAATAGGTCTTTTGACTCCATGATGCCATTACCCATCCACACAGGCATAAGCCTCAACCTGGGTGGAACATGTGGAATCCACTCCAAGGCCCAGACTTAGGCAGGATGCGGGGAAGGGCCCTTCCAGCTCTTCACAGTGTGGCCCATGGTCTGAGTGGCTGAGACAGCCAGAGAGCCTGGGGCCTCTAGTACCCTCACCTGCACCCTGGCCTCAGTCAGGTCCGTGCGCAGAGCCAGCTGCTCCCGGGCGTACACGTCAGGGTAGTGGGTTTTCTGGAAGACTTTCTCCAGTTCCTCCAACTGGAATGTGCTGAAGGTGGTGCGGTTGCGGCGCTTCTTGCTCTTATTCTTGGCCAACTCCATGGAGTCAGGGAGTCCCGGGGAAAGGGGGACACGCAGACTGGCCAGGCAGGGCCCTGGAGAACCTTGCAGGTTAGAGGGCCCGTCTCCAGGGCTCCTTCTGCAGTCCAAGGGCAGCGGGGTAAAGCTGGCAGCTTTGGAGGCCTTCTCCTCGGCTGCAATGGAAAACAAAAAGGAGGATGGAAACCGAACCAGGGGGGTTGTGGGTGGAATAGAGGGAGGGGACGAGCATTGACGCTTCAGTCTCCGCCTCCCCCTTCCTCTTCTTTCCCTTCCCTTCCTCCCAGCAGCCACCTTCCATGGGAGCCTGGCATTCAGAGGGCTGCTCCCTGGGCCTCCAGCTGGGGAGGGGGCCCTAGGGAACCCTGTGCTCTGTGGTCTGGGCGGATCTGCTGGGGCCAGAGAGGGGTTCATTTCGGGGAAGTGCTCTGTGGTAGTGCATCCCACAGGGTGTGGAGGTGCCGGGATTGGCGCCACAGCAGGGACCGCCACTTTGGCAGGCCAAGAAGTGGGGCAGGGAGTGAGGGTGGGATAGTCAACATCTCCCACCCCTGCCAGGAAGGACTCCCTCATTCCAGATTCTCCCTTGGTTCCCACGTTACATGCCCATGCCTCTGTTCCCAGCACCAAAGAGGCGAGGGATCGCGACACTCAGACCTCCTTTGGCTGATCGTGCTGTCTTTCCTCCCTCTGCACTCCAAGCCTCAGGTCAACACCACTAAATCTCCTAGCTCTGGAGTGGAAGGGACAAGTAATTTTCCAAAAGGATGGCTTTGTTCATTCCTCCCAAGGCCGTGGGGTCTACGCCAACAGATAGGTGGAGACCAGACAGGCTATGCCCAGTAAGCGAGAAGCGGGGACCAGCTTCATGATGCGCACACTTGCTTTCTCCAGTATTCACAAGTCCCTGCCTGGTGCTCCCTCCTTGGGAGTTTCTGATTGTCCTCCCATCGTGCACAAGTGACAGGCAGGGAGGGCTCGCCTGCAGACTGGGAACAGTTCCCGGCAGCCCTCACTCAGGAAGCTTGACAGAGCCCCATGATCAACCAACAGAGTTTGGTGAAAAATAGGTCACCCTAGTCACCCCACCCGCTCTCTGGCAAAGACCCCCAGTGTTGTCCCCATGAAACCCCTCTTCATCAGTCCTCTGGGATGGCAGCCACGATGCCACAAAGACAGCTCACTGACTCACATGGCCCCTTCTTCTCCTGGCCCTAGGCCTATCTCCAGGGGGGGCCTTACCCCTAGAAGGCCCAGCTAGCAGGGACTGGGTGTCAAGCTCACAGCTGGAGGGAAGGACTCCAGAGATGGGCTTCTCAAGATCTGAGTCAGATGAGTCCCTACCCTGCCTTGCGAAGGACAATTTGGACAAGGTCCTCCTTAGCTGGAGGGTGGTTTATAATCTTCCAGGACCACCCAGACTATGAAACAGGCTCCTTGTGTGTGCTAGAGGCCTGGAATAGCCAAAAGGGGGTGTAGCTGGGCCTCCAGTGTGACAGCCCGGACACCACGTCTTCCTCACAGTTTAGGTGAAATCTAGGGGAAGAAACATAGCCTCTGCCGCCCATTCTTGGCCAACTTGGCTTGTTCGAGGGTACAGTTCCATTTGGTAGGAAGCAGGACTCATGCAAGTTGAATGGAAGAACTGAAAATACAGCAGGGCACTGCAGGGGACATCTCACATATGGCAGGCTCCCTCAGTGACCTTTGGGTTGTCAGGCAGGCTGTCTGGGACTCTAGGCACAAAAGAGGTGATACTCAGGGCAGGGGTTCAAGGAGCACTTCAGGGAGCCCCTCAAAGCCTTAGGCTTGCTCACTCTCACTCTCGTACCCTTAGTGCCTGTCTCAATACAACCTACCCAAAAGAAATGCTAAGATTAGGGGTATTTGGGTTTGCTTTCCTGATCGGTAGTTACCCAGCAGTCAAGGCAAAGGGATGAAAATGCAGAAGGGTTTTGCAGAAGAGCAGCTCTCCAAAGAGGCCAAGCCCACTGGCCTCTGCTACTTTCTGCTCCTCACCAATCTACAGATCTCTCAGAGGACTGCTCCTGACCTTAGCAGCACTACCTTGGAACCTCCATCAGCTGGAGGACTCCAGGGGGAGGGCAGCATGCTTATCTTTGAGAGATAGGATTGCTTCTCTGAAGAACACCAGCAGCCTCCTGTGGGACAAGGCCCAGGAGAAAGCCAGATAGAAATGGGGTAAATGGAGGTCCGCAGTCAGGGACAGGCAGCCCAGGCATGAAAGCCAGTGGCGTAAGTCCAGGCTTGTCAGGAGAAGGCTGCTCTGGTAAGGAGGGCAGCAGTGAGGGTTGTATAGGATCCAGTGTGCCTGGGTCATATTGGGTGGGCGACAAAGAGTCCAACTAGTGTTGGACTCCAGGAGTCTGGGGCTCAGTCCCTGGGTGTCCTTTACCTGAGCCTTCCCCCCGCCCCCCAACCCTAGCGGCAGTCCGTCCTGAGTGAAAGCCAGGCACCAGGACTGGAGTCTTTAATGTACCAGAGAACTCTCTGATCCTGACCTGGTCATCACACCTGCCAGTCTGGACTAGACGCTGTGTCACCCAGCAGCCCTTCTAGGCTGCCTGCACTACCCGGTGCCCTGCTGCCCAGATGGGTGGCTCGCACTGCGGCAGCCACAATCTCCACTCTTTGCAAATTTGTTCTGCGCAGTTTCTAAAGGAGCATGGAATTTCTTGAAGTGTGGGCAGCGGCAGCTTTAAGATCTGAAGCCACCGCAGACTTAAATGTGCACTAGATCTCTGGGACCTTAATGCTCTCCCTAAAGTTTCTCAACTTTGTCCGCGGTTGGTGGCATCCTAGGGAATCAAGGTCTAAGACGGGGCAAGGCTTCACCATGAGTCACTTCCAGAGGGCCCTTACGACTCAGGACGCTTAGAGACCACCTGGTGCCTTGCGGGGAGTAAGAAGGTCTCGCAGGGCAGCTCCCCAAGCCCGCTGTGCAGCCAAGCGCCAAGCGGGGAGAGCCCATGGTGGCTGCACAGCTAGGATAACGCTCCTGACCAAAGCCAGGCTGTACTCTGCGAAGGGCGGCCTGAGGCCCGCGGGCTTAGGCGGGAGAGGAACGCGGGGCACGGGACTCCCAGCCGCGCCAAGACCGCGCCGCACATGGAACACAGCTGCAGCCTCACTGGTCTGAACTGGGACCGCTGGGAGCCCAGCATTGTAAAAGTAGGCAAATAGCTTTAGTTCCTCCTTCGCCCTCCACGTCTCCCGTAGACCGTGAGGCTCGAGCACCCTGGGCGAGGCTCGAGCACCCTGGGCTGTCCCTCCCCATTAGTCTCGCTGCAGCTCCTTGGCCGCCCGCAGAGCTCAGGTCCGACCGGGTGTGCGTGCTCCGCTCGCAGCGCTGCGTCCTCTGCGTCTGGCCTGTCCCCACTCGACTGCAACGTTGATTTTCGTGTCCAGCTTGTTTTCACTTGGGGGTTCCGTCCTTTTAAGACATCCCCTTTCCTTTCGTTTTGTCTGCTCGCTCTCGTCATCCTGTCCTCTTTTCCTCGCCTCTTTTGACCTTTCCCTGCTGCTTCTTCGTTTGCTCGTTCATTAGTTCCTTTTCTGCTTTCCTGCCCAGCTCGCCCGCCACTGTCTTAACTCTTGCTCTGGCCGCCCTCCCCTGTTATTTGCTTCCATTTTCTTCTTTTTTTTTGGAGTCACCCCTTACACATTTTTGCTTTCTTTCTCTGAATTTCGTTGCATGCCTGCGGTCTTCAGCCGTCGGGTCTCCATCTCAGTCCGCTCACGGATCCCCGAAGCGCACACAGCGCCGTGGCGGTCCAGGCGCCCGGTGGCGGAGACATTGGCCCTGGGCTGGTCCCGACCCGCGGAGCGCTGGGCAGGCTGAGTACCTGTCCCGGAGGTGCTCTGGACGCTGTGCGGCCGCCGCCGTCTGGCAGGGATCAGAGGAGCCAGGCCAACTGCTTCTCATTAAGTCCCAACTGTGGTTTTTATCAGGAGAACCTCTTTCAAAGGACACAGACACAACGCTCCGCGGACGCGCTCATTTCCTCCGCTGACCCCCACACACCTCCCCACCCTCTCCTACGCCCTCACCGACCCTGCCTGGACGAAGGCCCAAGCTGCCAAACCACTTCGTAAAGGCACAGTGGCTGCGGACGATGCTGCGGGTGGCAGCAAGGCCACAGGTCAGCCTGCCAGGCTCCGGTTCAGATGCCAGGGCCCAGCTCAGGCTGTGAGCAGCCTAGGGCTGAGGCCTGCCTCGGGCTGTTCTGGACAGCTCAGTGCTGAGGATACGGTGCAGGGATGGGAGACTGCGAAAGAGTGGCTGTCGCCTGCACTGCGGCGGGGGAAGTTGGTTAGTATGAAAGCCAAGAACCTTTACTCGGTCTTGAGCTCTGCAGAACCAGCATGGGCAATGCCCAGTGAGCAACCTGCTCCGGAGACTGGATAGGAGGAGGAGAGGTGGCAAGGCCAGGCCGCATCGCCCAGCTGAGCCGGCTCGGTCACTCAGGGTCCAGCTCCAGCCTCTGGGGGTTGGTGCGCGCCAGACAAAAGCTGTGCGCGTCTCTCCAGCGTCGGTGGTCGGTGCGGTCTCAGGCCTTTGGCCTATCCGGAGTTCTGGGTCGTTTAGCTCCCGTCTAACTCCGGCCTCTTCCGGGCTTCAGCCGCTCTCCCCAGATGGGTGCCCGCCGTCTCTGCTCCACCCTCCCTGACCTCCCACTCCTAGCCCCGCCGCCACCCGGACGAGTGTCTGTGCCTCGCGCACCACGCTGGCCTTTGCCGGGCTCGGGCAGCCTCAATCTGGCTTCCGAGGCAGCGGGAGTGAAGAGCGAGGTGGACAGAAGCGAACAGGCGAGCGGGAGACCGAAGCCGGAGGCCCCGGCGGGCCAGGGTGGGAAGGGGAGGGTCGGGCTGCGCGCTCTCCGCGCCGCGTTACCTTCCGCGGGGCCTTCGTAGAAGTGGGCGCCGTTGAGCGCCGGCCCCGGCCCCAGGTCCTGCAGGTACTTGGCGGGCGGCTTGGCGGGCTCTGGGAGGTAGGGCTCCAGGGGTCCGCAGGCCGGAAAGCGGGTCAGCCGGGGGCCGCGGGGCGGCGCGGGGTGCAGGTGGGGCGCAGCGGCCGGCGCTCCCTGAGGGCCCGAAGGTTCGGCCCCCGCTGCCGCGTAGGGGCCGGGTGCGGGCCCCACGCCGAAAGGCGCGCAGCGCTCGGGGTCCATTCCGGTTCGGGGCAGTCGGGCCGCCGGGGCTCCGGGCTCCGCTACCCGCGGCCTGCGAGCGCCCGCCGAGGGGGAGGGACCTGGGCTCAGGGGCGAGGAGCCCCCGGGAGCGGCGAGCGCCGCGGGGGGCGGGGGAGTAGAGGAGGGGACCCGCGTCTCTGACTTAATGCTGCAACTATCCACGTCACGTGCGGCCCCGCGCGGGTTAACCCCTCGGAGCCCGGGCACCCCCAACTCACCCCCAGGCCGGGGTCCCAGGCACTCGAGGAGAGGAAGAGGAGGAGCGCTGCTGCCTGTGGTGGGCAGGACCCCTTCTGTCTACCTGTCTGGGTGCGGTGCTGGCTCAGAGCTACACCCTCTGGCTGGTCCTGTTAACCAATCTAGTGGCTTCTGCCTTTCCGGGGGTAAGGCAGTGTGGCAGTAGACCCCAGCCTTCCACAAACACAGTCCTGGTCCCCGGAAGTTAGCCATAGGAAGAAGCCTGGACAGGACTTGGTTTGGTCCTTTTCCTTGCTCTTTTTGCTGGGGACTAGGGAAAAAAAAAATCACAACAGCAAACACAGTGCCCTTAGAGAACTCATGTTTTGCACAGGGACAGGAGTCCTTAACACAAGGTGTGGGAACAGCTCTAAACTGAGTGGGGGCTGGGGAGTTTGGGCCAGGACTTAAGACAGTCACTTGGGGAATCCTCTGATAGCGGAGGTAGGTGGAATCAACCTGAGTCTCTTCGCACAGTTGTGGCAGGTTTCAAGGCAGAGCCAGGCCAGAGCAGACAGGGAGACTCCCAGGTGAAGCTAGGGGCTGAACAGCCGCTGAGCAGGTGAAGGAGCGTAGCTCTGAGCAGCCTGTGTGGAGTGAATGCCTTTAGGTCCCATCCTAACTGCAACTCCAGGGTTCAGCTGCCCCAGTGCTGCCATTGTGGGTGAGGGGGGCAAGATAGGCTCTTCCCCAGCCAAATAGAAGCATAGGATCACAGCAGTCGATCAGCACTTCTGAAAAGAGAAACAACCCCTACCTTCCTAGGATTTGGGACAAATATCAGAAGGCCTGCAGGCTGGGCTCATATCTCCTGGACTGAAGAGCCCTTGGGTCTAAATTAAACTATTTATATTTTCAATGCCCCAGAGACTAGCAAGAAGGGTGGGGAGTCACACATCATTTGTATTCCATTTGAATTCTCAATTTTTAAAGGAATCCTAGAGGCCTGGTGTGAACACCTCCCTCTTCCGTTGCAGGCTTAGAGGGGGTTTCTTGGCTGTCCTCAGCCAGAGTTGGGCTGTAAATCAAGGCCAAACAGGAACCAGAAGCCTTGCATCTCTCAAGAAGTCATTAAGCCATTATTAAACATACCTTAGCGTCTCTGAAGCTGCGCTAGTTTAAACCCCACATTGGAGACATTAGGGCCATTAGAGCCTCTAATCACGAACTGCAGATTGGGTAGAGAGAGGGACACACCTGGGGCTGCTGTTTCTAGCCTAGAGGGAGGCTCAGTTCAAAATTAAGTTTTCTCTCTGGCTAGGGGGAGCCATTTTCCAGAGTCCAGTTGATTCCCAGCTCTAACTTGCATTGATCATTAATAAAGTTTGTCAGGAATTATCGATTGGATATTGGTGACTTTCTAGGAGGCTGGGTCAGTTTAGAACATTTAGTGAACAAAATTACCAAGCAGCTTATTTTGGAGGAAACAAGTATGGTGGGGGTGGGGATGGGGTGGGGGTGGGGGTGGGAATCACTACCAAGAAATTAAACAAGGCAGCAGCCTGGATCAAATGCTGAGTCTTTTGCCTCAGGTGATAACTTTTTGCAAGCTCAGTTTCATTATCATTAAATGGGCCACACATATGGACTTGGGATATTTGAGAAGCGCTCATGCTAATGTAAGAGATGATGTGATAATGATTTCTCCAGAAGTGGGGGCTTCAATTTCTGGGCTCCATAACTGATTGGCAGAAGGCTCTTGACTCCAGACCAAAAGGTGCTGTGCCTTGAACTGAGTGCAGAGACTGGGGGCTCTGCGGTCTCAGGGACCCACACTCCTTCCCAGGCCCCGAAGTACCTTGTGATCTGGCCTCCCGCTCTCTGAACAGAATCACCATGCTTCGATGTTCCTCCCAGCGGAAGGCAGGAAGACTCAGATTACTTTGGGCCCCGTATATCTAAGCAGTTGTCCATCCTGGTAGAGTCTTTTTCCCTCACAGGGCCATGTAAGACAGGACACTTGACAGGGTCCACGTTGCCCCTCTTGGTCAACACTGGTGCAAACATGTATCTTTATCCACACCTGGTCTGGGAGGCATTTGATGGAGCAGGTACATAGAAAACACAGCAGCAGGCCCTCTGAGGCAGTGAGCATTCCAAGGTAGGCAGGTGTGGGCATGATGGGAGACCACAGGCACACTTATTTTACAGGTAAATATACAGCACTTACATAGTATTTATAGGGTGCCAGGCATCGTCACATGTATTCTACGGACAATGACTTATTTATTCTTCACAGGCCCCACAAAGTACACACCGTTATTAGCCCTGTTTTATAGAGCAAGATCCCAGGCCACAGAGGGACTCATTTGCTCAGGGTGGAGACAACCATTTGTTAGCAGGACCAGGATGTACATGCCAGTCCAGCATCACTGTCTGAGACCTTCTTTAGCTGACACACAGCTCAGTTAAAATCATTCAGTGTGCACCCTTATTTTCCTAGTAGACAAGTTGGGACTTCTTCCCCAAAAGAAATTTGAGGCCAGAGTGGACCGAGGACAGAGTTGGTAGGAGAGAGGCATCAAGTGGCAGCCAGCGGTGGAGGCAGGCAAAGTAGGGAGCTGGCTATTTCCGCCACACCTAGGCCATCCCAGCAGAGCGCCTAACACCCCAGCAGATCTATAGCTAACTCAGATGTGGGGCAGAGTTTTAAGAGAATTCATTCGTGGCATTTAGGAACTTTTGAATTACAATAGCATTTGTCAACCACTGAGCAGAAAAGTATAAAAATGAAATATAAGAAGTAAAGGCATGCTGTTATGTTGAGCTGTGGGGGACTCAGGTCAACAA